>JAHBCN010007075.1:37500-45372 GCA_019359885.1 Listronotus oregonensis | reverse complement strand
GTAATGTGGGATATTTATAAATAAAATAAAATAATTTATAATAAAAAAATCCCAAAAATCATATTAATAAAAAAAATTTTTTTTCCTATTTTAGACTGAATTTTTTTGTCAAAATTACATTTTCGTTTATATCTTTTCATAAAGACAATTGGGCAAGTTTTATTTTTTGTGTAATACATTTTTTTTGTATCTCTTATAGTTTTTATAGTCGTAGTCCAAACATTCCGTGGTAGCAGGTTTCTGCCGGTAAATGAACCGTATTGGTTTTTATATTTTTCTTGATTTTTTGCTGTTTGACCACCAGTTTCGACACCCAATTTTGACTTTGGATTCGTGTTTAGCGGAAAAAATACGCCAAAAAATCTTACTCCGATACCCAGCACACACCACTTTTTTTTTGGACATGTGGTATTAATAGACAAAAGTATAGGTGGCCATTTGTCGTTGCTATGAGTACCTTATTGATTGTCAGTTTGACGATTAAAAAACTGATTTTAATCAGCAAACTGATTTTTGCGATTTGAAGTGCATTGTTCTTTAGTGAATAAGGTCGTTTGGCTCAATATAGTCCTACTCCCACTTTCACCTAGAAAAATCTTTTGTGGATATCCTGCAATTTCCAAACTTTTTGTAAAGTTGGAGATATTTCGAAGGGCAAGTTTCTTTATGTTTTCGGAAGTCAAAAATTCTCCTTCTGAATAATTTAGCCTAGGGCTTGTTTATTCCATGGATTCGCATAGTACATGTTTCGCGGGTTTGCTCGATTTATCACAAAATTTACAGCGTTTATTGTCAGTCGTCTTTTCCATGTTTTTGAGGTGACACCTCAGAGGACCGTGTCCTGTAAGGAAGTTGATGACTATCCCGAGTTCGTTTTTTTGAAGTTCTAACTGCTTTTTAGTATACTTAGGCGATTGCGAGATAAATCTCTTTGCCTGTCTTTGGCCCGGAGCGTTATTTCAGTGAGTCTTTTAGTAGGTGACCTCTAGTTGTGCTCCAGAAAGGTTCCGGTCTGTAAAACAGGACCAGTGCGCCCACTTTGGCTAGTTGGTCAGCAATTTCATTGCTCAAATATCTTATGTCCTTTCTCAACTTAGGCTTTACTATAAATCCTTTAAATGGCATGCCGAACCAAATCATTTGACCTGACCTGTCACCATCTTGTTACCTATTACGTATTAACTATGTATTTATACATCATTCTAATCGTGACTCTTTAATGTAGGTCGTGTGGCTTTTTCTCTCTATTTTGTAACTGAATTTGATAATCTATTGAGTATCTAAATAAATAGGTAAATAAAAATAAATAACCATTTTCTACAACCAAGCGAAAAATACCATGATTTCGTTTCAAAAAGAGAGCGCAAAGTTGCACTTTTCCGAGGAGCAAGCGTTTTCTTACCTTGTGGCTCGCCGAGAGGCAAAGTAACCAAAACGCTCGCTAAGTTACCATAGAAACCATACTTATCACTTTGCACTTTTAATACACAAATAGCTATTTTAGAACCGATTCAAATTTTGCTTACCTTTGGTGTAGGCGTGTAGACATTTATATACAAACAGTCTTCACTTTCTCCATTGCTGCCCGATATACAAGCTGGAGGTTCTTGGGTGGTATCCAGAATTCCACTCCATGGTGTGGGTGGTTGAGGTGCCTAAAATCAGTCAAATATGTAGGACGCGCTCTTTCTCGTTTCCTTTCTTTTGATGAAACATTTGTAACACATAATGCCTAACATATTTCTAAACTTATCTTTAAAAGTTGAAATTTCCATGAATAAAGTAGTCGATGTCAACGAAAATAGATTTAAACATATTTTTGAACAAAACGTAAAAAGATTTTTTTTACGATTGTGTATATTAAAATATATTTATTATGTATTATATATTATATATTATATATTATATATTATATATTATATATTATATATTATATATTATATATTATATATTATATATTATATATTATATATTATATATTATATATTATATATTATATATTATATATTATATTTATATTATATATATATTATATATTATATATTATATATATATATTATTATTATATATTATATATTAACTGTCACTTTTCCGCTCTGTTGCGGGAGAGTATAACTTTCTAAATTTAGACTTAATACTGTATTGGATGGGTTTAATAATAAATTGAATCACTTCTTTATAACAATACCTACCAATTTGGATGCTTATATATAGTCTTCCCACTTGTTTTTTCTTTAAATATCCAATTTTTCTTGAAAAAATAATTTTGAAGTTTCTGTACAATCTTTAAAGTATTAAGTCAAATAACAAGCAAACCAGGTTTTGATATTTATTATTTTTATGGCAACAAAAGTAATGTTTTAAGTCATCAAAGTTTGTCAAAATATTTCTAAAACTTAGTGGTTTTTAACAAGTCAAATAATGGACTATTCCGACAAAGAGTTTTCTGATAATATTGTAAAGTCTGCTTATGAGGTGAATATAAACCTATTATCAAGTAAATCAAAGGGCAGCAAGCAAGAAAAAGCAAATCAAAATCAGGAAAGAAGTGGTGTTTTGCGAACTAAGTAAGGTACTTAAGTCTAATATACTTTGATCACGTTACTTCAGGATTAAGAGTTTGGTCAAAATACAACACGACCTGGACATAAGCAAGTTTAATAAATTGACATTGTTTCTAAAAAAGCAAAGTGTTGGTTTTCAAGCAAAGAAAGCTCATATTTTTAGCCAATAAGACATAACTAGATTTATGTCAACCCCGGATAAGACTTATCTATTGATCAAAGTAAGCACCATTTCGCTTGTCGCTGAGCTGGAATCTTAATCGTCACTGACCAGTGGATGTTGAAAAAAAGACCTAACTAAGTGGACAAAGTTAGGACTTTTTGCAACAGCCACCGGTCATTAACGATTACTTCTTTGGGTAGAGAAGAAACTGAAATGCCTAAAATATCCTAAAAATTCCTGAATTTTCATTATAATTTTTGAATAAAATGCCTAAGGTTACTTCTTGTAATTTTCCAACACTTCTTCGGTACAAGAAGTGACGCTCTCTCGTCTTTGAACTACTAATAATGTAAACATGCCATCGGAGTGTCACTGAAGCCCGCTTTGTATACTACTGGTAATGTCCGTAAACATGATGCCGATTTTCATGAATTTTTGCATATGAGGGTTCTTCGGGGCGCTGATCACGAACCTAAAATCAGTTTTTTTTGGCAACCCCTGGTTTTGAGTTATGAGGCCTTCAAGGGGACTAACCTTAAAATTCTCCCTTCCTTCCACAACTAACCACAACTAACCAACAAATGGGAACATACACTGATTAGACAATTATATATTAAACAAATACACGAAAATTTACACTAACTTATAGTCTTTTTTAAGTAAAAATCACCTTAAATAAATTTAATTATTTGTTCGTTGTAAGAATATAACTAACCATAACTAACCAATTCATAATTAAGTTGTAAAGAAATAAAAAAACTGGATTTATTTGAGGTGTTTTTACTAAAAATAATGAATGAACTTTTGTAAATTTTAGTGTATTTGTTTAATATATAAATGTCCAATCAGTGTATGTGCCTACTAATGGTAATCAGTTACAAGAAGGAGGAATTTTAAGGAAATATCCATTTTGAGGCTAGTCCAGTTGGAGGCGTTATACCTCAAAAACCAGACGTTGCCGGAAAAAAAAAAACTGATATTAGATTCGTGATCAGCGCCCCCAAAAACCCCCGTATGCAAAAATTCATGAAAATCGGCGTGTACTTTATTAGCTAGCAAAAGTCGGAAAAAATCACCGTTAAAAAAATTTGTACAGTATTTAACATTCCTTCTATTATTTAAATCTGGAGAAGCCAGACAGCAATAAAAATAACAATACCCCACGCAACACATTAAATCGTACTACCCAAAGACGATATCGCCTTTCCGCGTGTTAAATCCTGTATGAAATAGCTCGTTAATGAGGTGGGGAAACGACGCAACGGCTGCAGGTTCAGGTAGACGATCAGGGCGAAAATAATTTCCGCCGCGTAAAATATAGGTCAGTAGTACATGGCGTGATTTTTCGTGCTTTAGACTGGGTGTACAGAATTATATTCTTTATTTTTTAGTTATTTACGTTTTTTCTCGAGTGCTACAGTCCTTTTGCCCTCATGGGCCAGATGCCACTCTCAATAAGAAGATATTTAAGTGAAAAAGCTTAGTACTAACAAAATTTAAAATAACCTCTACAGTTTTTGATGTGCGAAAAATGCTCACTTCAAAATAAAAACTTTCTTGTTCGAGCACTCTTTAAAAAGTAATTATCCAATTTATAATTGTTTATCAGTAAACAAATCACAACCTTTTACGACGTAATATAAGTATTGTAGATTTTCTATTGACTAAAAATTAGACGTGACAAAAAACATAAAAATAGATTTAATATCAGCGATGCGAAATTCCACAAGATAAGTAAGGTAAAAACAAACAATTCACATTTATGACGCAATTGAAATAATTAATAAATTTGATTAATAAAAAATTAAGTTCAAATACATTAAATACTTCTATATATTTGTGGCGCATTCATGTATTAAAACTCCTTGTTGGGTACTCGCCAAAATCTGGGTCTCGGGGTGCGAATTTCCTAACTCTAATATTGCGCAACGCAAATAACGCTTCTTCCGACTCCTATTGGTCAGTTCAAAATCTAATCGATTGCAAGGTATTGTTGTTAAGTCTAATTGAATGCAACGTGGCTATAATATATCATGAAACATTACATATTTAGCTTCTAAAGAATAAAAATAAGTTTTTAATTGCATCGATGGATCCAGTGCATTAAGCGCTAATTCATCAAACCGTTTTTAAACTACCGCTGGAGAGTCCGATGGATTCCATTAAAGCGTTATTATAAAATACTTGAGCAAAAAAATATAAATAAATACGGAAGAGAAACACAACAATCAGCTGAGCATTGACAGTTGCAGAACAAATAGCGAGCTTTTTTAAACATTTCGTTTTAATTTGTTCCATCAGAACTTCTCATGACGTCATTTGACGTTCAGCGCATAAATTCAGCGTACTTTTTACCGATGGAATAAAGAATTAACGTCACTTGACAAAATCTAATTCATTTTAGCTCAACGTGTTTTTATATGTACCGTGCGATCCATTATAAGTGGACCCCCAAGTTTTGGCCCTTTTTTATTTTAGAATTTGCAAACCAGAAATTTAGTAAATGGGATATCTCAAGCTTTTTTTGACCTAAAAATGTTTTTCGTGGTATCAACTACCAAAGAGTAATCGCAAAATCGAAAATTTTTTTTAATAGGATGACTAGTTTCTGTCTATATTTTTTCATGGTTTGACAATTTCTCTAATAGGCTCAATAAAAATTGAGGCAGTTGAACGAGTAGTTTTTAAGATATTCCGTATCAAAAATTTCGAAAAAAAATTAGTGGCACCTTGTATATGTTATAGTCAATCCTCGAAGCTCCGGCGTTCCTAGGTTTGACTAGTCAATCCTCAGGTCTGACTTGAAGTCTTAGTCAAAGCCCAAACAAATAAAGTTTTTCGGCCTCTGACTAAAGAATTTTCATCAAACCTAGGAGAAAGTAATTTGGTCAGGCAAACGTCAAAACTCAATTTAATGAAATCAGGGTTTGACCAGTCAAACTTCAATTAGGTATTAGAAAGTCTCAGTTTGTTAAATTAGATGTATTAAAACAATTTTTATTTTAATGTTTTTGTTTTTATATTTTCATAGTTAAAATAAAAAAAATAGTCTTTTTTCAGACATGGTGCGGCATTATGACATTTAGAATTGCACAATACGTCAGATCTCTTTCATTTACAACTAACCACAACTAACCGCAAGTATAAACTTATTTACACGTGTTGCAAGTACAGTCGACGTTTGACCGAGTCTGCCAGTCGCTTCTAGAATCGACTAGGCAGAGCCAGAAACAGATTATTTTACTTTCGACGTTTGACTGAAAAGTTAGGAACTTCTAGGTTTGACTAAAAATACTTGAGTCAAAGGCAGAAATTGGAATTTATTTCGGGGTTAGCCCAAAGGCTTTGGTCAAACCTAGGATAAACCAGTCATTCCGCGAAGAGACTGCATATCGACCTTTAACTATGACATGTATAAAGATAAAAATGAGTTACATGTCCACCTGTCTAGGTAAAATTTTGTTTTGACATACCTATAATGATTAGGTTATTGGTCAATATCGGTCAAAATGGTTTATTTAGACGTAAAAAAAATATTTTTGTCGAAATTTTTGGGACGGATTATTTTAAAAACGAATCGTTTTACTGCCTCAATTTTTATTGAGCCATTAGAAAAATTTTCAAAAGATAAAAAAATATAGACGGAATTTAAAAAATTGACGACTTTGCGATTACTCGTTGGTAGTTGACACCACAAAAAAATTGTAGGTCATAAAAACTTTAAGCTATCCCATTTAATAAATTTTTGGTTTTTAAATTCTAAAATTAAAAAAAAAACAAAAGGTGGGTGTCCACTTATATAGAGCACCGTACAATTACTGCCTAAAAAATAATTTGGGTGGGTATAATAATTATTTAATTTAATTTAACGTACAAAATAATATGCCAAATTTAAAGCACGTTTAAATCACCATCCAGTCATAATAGAAAATCAGGAAAATCCATCATTTTCTTTAATGGCTACATGTATTGCCGGCAAACAGCGTAATAGCCTTATTATTACAGTGTTAGACTAACTATTCAATCATTTTCTGTAATGCCTTAATTTGTTTTATTCATATAATTTCTTATTGTTGTTGTAGTTGGTTTATTTTAATTGCTTAATGTTTATTATAAAAATTAATAAAATAAAAAAAATATATTATTTAGTGTGGGTCATTCAATACTATACGTCTTTTACAAACACAAATATAAAAAAATAGGTTTAAGAATAGAATAAGCGCTACTACAAATACAAAAATTATAGTATATTTACCGTAATAGCACTAAGAAATTAATAAGATCAGAAAAGCAAAAGTTTTTATTTTTTTATAAAATTGTAAGTTTTTTATGAACCTCATACCAAAAATTAAAATTTTGACCTAAAGATAGTACTTGAAAATAAGGCATGAGAAGTTAAAAAATATATTTAAGGTTACAGAAAGTTTTTTTTTATAGTTATTAGTAACTTAGTAATATATGGCTTGTTTAATTTGAAAATAATAAATTTACTTATGTAGAAAATCAAAGTTTTTTCTAGAATTATTATTTTTTTCGGAAGAATGTCTAGTGCAAATATAAAAATAAGCAAGTTATTCGTTAGAATGTATAATTTTATATTAAAAAATGTCTCATGAAATTAAAAATAATAACAAGAATTTAGATAACCAAAAGGCAATTATTTTTCTAAGTTTTTTTACCTTTAAAGATAGTTAGTTAGTTTGTTTTATATGTCCTGTATGATACAAAAATAAATAAACCATTTTAAAAACCTTATAATTAGGGATACTGAATTATTCTTTTTTTCTCTAAAATAATAATTTTTTTATTATTACATTTTTTTAGAATTACATAAATAACCTAGAAACCTATAAGACAAATAAATTGGATCAGGAATAAAAAGTAGAAGTCTTTTCTAAAATGTATAAGTTTCTTATACTTTTACTTACTATTTAATAAAATTAAACATGTAAAAAAATTAGCTTATAAAATTAATAAATAGAATAATTAATATGTTATTTAAAAGTTTTATTTTTAAAATATAGATTATTTATTACGATACGTCTTTTACAAATACAAATATAAAAAATAGGTTTAAGAATAGAATAAGTGCTATTACCAATACAAAAATTATAGTATTTTTAAAATTTACCATTTTAAGAAATT
>JAHBCN010007075.1:0-35000 GCA_019359885.1 Listronotus oregonensis | reverse complement strand
AAAGTTGAAAGTATAAATGTTTTTGATAAGGCTTTTAATCACCCAGAAAAATAGAAAATAGAACTATTTTTGAATCTTTATTCCCCAAGGGGTTTGTTTTGATGGTCATGTTATACTTTTAGAAACAAACCACCTTTTTAAAAAGATATTTTATGAAGTTTCGTTTTGAAATGGGAAAAAAAAGTTAATTTTTTGCAGGACTTCCAGAGAAAAAGCTAAGTTTAAAAAGCAACTCCTCTATTTACATTTTTTTTTGTAAGTTTGACCAAATTTTATCATCAAATCCTAAATTTTGCAAAATAATCTATGTTTTTCCAAAAACCATAGACATAAAAAAAATTACTTAACAATTTTCTTATGTGAAATATTTAAGATGCCTCCAATTATAGGAAAAATGCAGATATTTTTACGAAATTTGAAATTTGACGATAAAATTCACAAAAAAAAACAAATAAGAATACGCTTTAAAAACTTAGATTTTTTTAGGGTGCTGCAACAAAAAAAAAGTTTTTTGTGCGAATTTCAAAATAAAAATTTTGTTTACCAAAGTGTTCTCTGTAAGGCCAATAGAGTCTGGTACATATTTGGGATGGGTCCAGTATCTCACTTTTTAGATAATTTTTTTTGTAAAAATTCTTGATTTTCTTCCAATAAAGGTCGTATGATTGTAGATATATTTTTTTATAATTAACTCAAGGATTTTTCTATGGATTTATTATGTTCAAAACTAGTTTAACTTTGAAAATTACCCTACGTTATTAAAACATCCATGATTTCTTGTCCTGTGTATCCTTCTGCTTCGGTGATAGTTTTTACTTTAGGGTTCATTTTTTTAACATTTTACGTTATTATAAAAAAATTATATTTTAAAGAATTACATCATTAGAAAATCAAATTTAAAAAAATACTTACCACCGAATGAATTACGACTACAGTAATCACCAATATAAATAATTTCATCGGGGATCAACAAATAAAAACCAATTATTTATAAATTTGAAGGTCCCCCTTTAGGCAAAGGCATGTTACTAAACACAGGAAACAATATCCTACTTGCAATAAAAAAAATTGATTCAAAATATTTTTAATTCTTAATTTTTATGTAGAAAACCGATAGATGATTTATTTAGTAATTTAAACGATTATTATTAACATATTACTGCTTATCATCAGTTATTTACTGAACTAACTGACCAAAAAGAGGATATAGTTTTAAATTAACCTAATTTACTTATATATGAACTAAAAATGACAAAAATATGAAACACATATTTTTGCCGATTTATTTAAAAATAATATTTTTTTTTATAACTGCTACATTAAAACTCTATTACCTTTAAAACGGTTAATCTGAGGAACTGAGAGCTAATGACTTTTTTCCAAAGCGCAAAATTTTCTATAAATCTCCTTTTTTTATTGTTACGTTTAATCATTTTAAAGTTATAAAGGTTCAGAAATAAAAATAAAATTCCTGGGTTATTTAAATGGAAAATATAGAAATGGGTTAAAGCAAACCTTAATATTAATATTAAGAGCTTATTTTCGCTCCAAAATTGTTGTTTTCCTATATACTATCAATTTCAATTTTTGGACACCATATGAAAAACATAAATATACACACACACATATAATATATATATATATATATATATATATATATATATATATATATATATATATATATATATATATATATATATATATATATATATATATATATATTATATATATATATATATATATATATATATATATATATAATATATATATATATATATATATATATATATATATATATATATATATATATATATATATATATATATATATATATATATATATATATATATATATATATATATATATATATATATATATATATACACTATGGTTTCTTGCCCTGTGTAACCTTTTGTTTCTGTGATAGTTTTTACTTTAAGGTTAATTTTTTTTAAACATTTAACATTAACATGAAAGAAATTTATATTTTAAAAAGCTTTACCATTAAAAAATCAAATTTTAAAAAACACTTACCACCGAATGAATTACGACTACAGTAATCACTAATATAAATAATTTCATCATTTTTAATGGTAATATGGGGAACAACAAATAAAAACGAAATATTTATAGATTTGAAGGTCCCCCTTCAGGCAAACATCTCAAGTGTTTTGCGGATACTTGTAATATTTTTAAAGAGCATATTTCCTTTTATCTACGTTTACCCACTAAAAAGTAAAGCCTATCCCCCTAAGCCTATTATAGATACAGCCTAAAAATCGGCTGTATCTATAAATGTATCCTGTAGTGTATGTATTAATAGTTAAAAATCAATATATAGATTCTTCTTTTTCTTTCCTGGGAGCCATCTGAATTTACTACCGGAGGCAGAGCAGCCTCTTGGGTTTTTTGTGCCTAATCTCCCATTATCTTTTATACCAATTCTCCCATTAGTCTCATTTCTTCTACAAGTTTGTATAAACCCGAGACTGGTTGCTTAATATATTTCTGTGCGCTCATTTTTGGTTGCTCAAGTAATCGCTGTCTTTTGTGATTCAACGCTTCACATTCGCACGGGATATGGTAGGCTGTTTCTTCCCCCAGGTCCACTTAGGTCCCCATTGTATGAGCTTATCATGTGTAGTTCTTATGTTATCGTGCTCTATTAGCAGCCCTACTGTTATGCCAAACCCTTTACCACTTTGTCTGAGTAGCTCTTCCTTCGTTCTTTTGAATGGGCCCCTTATGCAGCCTTTTCCATGTTTTATTCTACTGAGGCTTTCCTAGTATTCCTCGTGTTTTTTTCGGATCCATTTCCTGGTTTGTCCTCGTGCTATGGTTTTGGTCACTCCAAGGGCAGGTTCTGGTCCAAAGTATGGCGTTGATGATGCCTGTCTCGCTAGCTCATCCCTTTTTCATTGCTTTCTATTCTCGAATGTACAGGAAAATTACCCTGTTGCGTTCTCCCAGGACTTCTCGTTCTTTTTGGCATTTCCATGTCAGCTTGAACATAGATTCTAACGTTGCTATTAAAATGTCTTAACAACATACATCAGTCTGAATAAATGTCTTCTTACTTGATGAATATCTGGTACGAGCGCATTGTTACAATAACTTCCGATATAGCCGGATATGAAAAATAATTGAAATATGCGACCGCCTTTTGATAGATATTCAAATAATTTTTGTATAAATAAGCTTTCAAATATCTATCATCGTATGCAAAATTTTTGCAGAATAGAACCCCTGGCGCTGTACATTTCCGCTAGCTTGCTTACATCTTCACCACTCTGCTCCAAGAGCGAAGTCGCGCGTTCAGCGCAATTTTCGGCGATGTTTTTACACTTTTCGCCCTATATAGAAATGGACAAAATGTAGAGTAAACTTTAAAGTTTAATAATTCGTTCACTGAATTCAAATCAATTACAGCTAATACGCTAAATCGTCAAAAATATCACTGCAAAATATTTAACCAGCATCCGAATTTAGACTGTATTAACAACATTTTTTTTTTGTTATCATGTAAATTGATATGTTCTCAAAATAATAAATTTGTCATCAACTTGGTAAAACCAGAATATTTGCACGCGACCAACCCGTCTTAAACCAACCAACCTTGTCTTGAAATTAATCTTTCCGCTTTTGTTCTAAGGAGTTGGCCAGTATAATTCCTATTCTTGTCCAGTAACTAAAGACCTAAAAGGACCCAAAGCTATAAATAAATTTGTACAGTTTTCATTTGTGGCGCAATTCTTAGATCTTTGCGGATGCTTTCGAGCGACGTGGGAACCCGCCGAAAATGGCCCCCAAAGTCTTAAAAATGAGTTTCCCGCCAATATCTGCCAAAATATGCAAATAAGAGAATTTTTGTTCAAACAAAAAATGAAGATCAACTCAAGATCTACAAAAATGGTCCCTACCATTTTTTTCACAACACCAATATTTTTCGTAAAAAAGATGGTAAAGAAAATTTTATGGAATCATTGAAGGTCCCATTATAAAAAAGAAATGTTAATAAGAAACCATTTTTCAAAAATATCAGCAAATTAATAAGATACTCTCAAAATATTGTGAAAAAAAACTTTTTAATATACTAAAAAAATCAGATTGGAACCAAACCCACATGCAATGATAGGTACGGGTTTTTCCATTCCGATGAATTTTGAATGATTAAAAAATGTACATTATTGCCCGAGTAAAGGAACAATTCGTCCGCCCGCTTATAAGTGAATCCATGAAGATAGCGACATTCTAGCGGTAGAGCGGCAGCTGAAATGAGGGGACTTTTGGTCCCGTTATCTCGAAAACTATCGATTTTTCAAAAAAAATTATAGAAATTATTTTTGTAGATTACAAGGCGATCTTCATTTTTTGTTTACACAAAAATTCTCCAATTTGCATATTTTGGCAGATATTAGCGGGAAACCCATTTTTGGGCCTTGAGGCGCCATTTTCAGCCCTTTCCCACCTGTTAATGTTGATAAACTTTTTTTCGCTCGAAAGCATCCCCGAAGTCCTAAGAATTGCGCCACAAGGAAAAACTGTACAGATTTATTTACAGCTTTGTCCTTTCATTTACTGGACTATGAGTTACACAGTATAAAACTAAAATACTATCAGTTACGTGCAGGTGAATGAGATATATATATGTACAAATGTGTTTGATAGTATTTGTAACAATATGTATTTACGTTTTTATTCTTTTTTCTATAATTTAATTAGGTATTTACGATAAACATTGTCCTCGAACTTTTGTAAATTTTGATCTATAATTGCGAATTAAGGTTATTTGTATGCACGTGCCTAAACAAAATGTGTGTACTTACGATGTTGAAATACTTTTCAACTGTGTACACGTGTACAGGGTTGTAAAATGAGTAGTGATGGAAAATTTCCGGAAATATATATTTGGAAATATTTTTGGAAATACACTGCAACGCAAAATTAAGGAATGTCGTTTTTTTTAAATTTAAAGTTAAATAATTTGGAAACTAACAAACTATTTTTAATTACTTTTCTTTAGATTGAAGGAACATTAATCTATTTTTAAATTATTCATGGAGAAGCATTTTATTACGGCGTAGTTTAATTGTACAGAGTGTAATATAGAGGTATGCCTCAGAGGGGGTTTTTTATTTCACGTATGGGAAATGGGTGACACCAGTACCGGGTAAGTCAACAATTGCGCGGAGTAGCTTTATGCCTTGAAAATAAAATTTGTTGAAAATGGACTTTTGTAGTAAGGTATGGTGGAATATTTTGCATATTTTAAAAATATTTTCATTTATACAGGGTCCGTCAAAAAAGTAGGATGCAACAAAGTTGCATTTTTTAAAATTGAACACCCTGTATTTGAATGCATTTTTGAATTGTACGTGTAATTTCATAACTTTTTTATTATAGGTTTTATACACGAACAAGTTATAGTTTTCGAGATAATTCGACTTATTATGAAAATTTAGCGCATTTAAGCACCTGTTTACTGTGAAAATACTACTTTAATTTTATTTTTAAGCGATTCGTAACTTGTGTTCTTAGTAAACAAGGTTAAAAAAACATACTCACATGAAGTATTTAAAATCTTCTTTACAGGGTGTTTTCTGTGTCGGTCCAAAATCAGAAAATTTTAAATTGAAAAATCTCACTTTTTTCAAATGGTACACCTTTATATTTTACTGTCATCATACAGCTCATCCAAAATTCTTCAAGTTTTGTAAAGCATATTCTATCCTTATTCCTTATAGTTTTCGAAATACTTTCATTTTCCGGATTTTCTGTTCTCGTTAGAGAATTTTTTTTCAATGGAGTCAAGTAGACATGGAAAGCAAAAGCCTAAAGGCAAGTTATATTATTGTCAGTAACCAACATCTTACTGAGGGGTAACTGAGTACTGCGAAATTCGTCTTAAAAGCTGATCTTTACTACATGAAGTTGTCAGGAGCACATACTTATGAATTAATTATTAAAGCTTATTCCCTCAATTTGGTCAAAACCTAGGCAAATGACACTAAAACTATTATAAGAAAATTAAAACACATTATCCAAAAACAATTTTATTACTTATAAAAAATAAAAACATAATAAAACATAACATAAACGGAATATCTTATTGCAAACATTATAACAGGGTATTTTAAACAATAAAACCATAAACCTAATTACCTAAATAACAATTAGTGTCATTATTAAATTAATTAACTAAATCTTATAATTAAACAATAGATGATGGAGACTGTCCTTTGTGGTATAAGTAAAAACCTGTAGATAAAACTAACTCAACACATATTAATATTTATATTTACAGTAAAACTTCATTAACACAATATTTTGCAACTGAAACTTCCAAAAAAATCAGTTTCTTCTCCTTAATAAATGTTCGAATAGATGTCCTGATCAATACATATGTCAATCCTTCTAATGATATTTTCACGGACATTAGATAACATGCCAGGTGTTATTGTTTGACATACATACCTAATTCTATTCTCCATGTCCTGCCTTGTCGTAGGGGGTGTGACATATACTCTGTCTTTTACATAACCTCACAGGAAAAAATCTAACGGGGTAAGATCACAAGACCTTGCTGCTTGCTGATCCAAATATTCTCTCGTTTTACGATAAAAGTGGGGAAGAGCACCGTCTTGTTGGAACCACATATTTTGACGTTCGTCAAAGTCTACTTGTGCCAATAGTCTTGGCAACTCTTGTTGCAAAAAAAATAATAAGTAGGTCAGTTCACAGTTTCATTAAAAAAATATGGCCCTATAATTCTGTTGTGAAGTATGCTGCACCACACATTAACAGACCAATGGTTCTGGTGTTGAACTTTACGGACCCAGTGTGGGTTCTCGGTTGCATAATAGTGCATATTGTGCCTGTTGACAGCACCATTACTTCTAAATGTAGCCTCATCTGAATACATTAAAACTTAAAAAAAATCGGTTTCCTTCAATTTGGCCACGCAACCACTGGCAGTAAGTTACGCGCCTTTGAAAATCTTCATCGTGAAGTTCCTGATGTAACTCAATATGACACATATGGTATTTAAACTTGTGCGTTGTTCGGTTTGCTGTAGACTGTGACGTATCACACAGTGCGGCTAACCTACGACTACTACTTTGAGGATTCTCCTGAACTTGTAACAATATTTCGAGTTCTTTTTCATCATTTGTAAATATTTTATTGACAACTTTACTTTTTAAATGTTCCACACTACCGGTTAAATTAAAACGTTCCATTAAATTTTGAAAACTTCGAGGACTAGGTGTTCGCCGCTCTGGATAATTCGCTCTGTATAATCTCTCAGCCAAAAGACAATTTGTATCTGCCGCGCCCAAGACATAAATCATATCAATTAGTTCTTTTTTGGAAAAATTCATTTTGAGTATAAGTAACTGAACATTAAACTAGAGTAAAAATGCCTAACTTTAAAACTGATCTAATTTAATTGTTAATGTCATCCAGTATCAGTAACATTATTTTCATTTGTTTTTCATGGCCACTGGGATATATTGACAAAAGATTCTCTAACGAGAACAGAAAATCCGGAAAAATGAAAATATTTCGAAAACTATTAGGAATAAGGATAGAATATCCTTTACAAAACTTGAAGAATTTTTGACGAGCTGTAAGATGACAGTAAAATATAAGGGGTGTTCCATTTGAAAAAAGTGAGATTTTTCAATTAGAAATTTTCTGATTTTGAACCGAAACAGAGAACACCCTGTAAATAAGATTTTAAATATTTCATGTAAGTGTGTTTTTTTTAACCTTGTTTACTAAAAACACAAGTTACGAATCGCTTAGAGACAAAATTAAAGTAGTATTTTCACAGTAAACAGGTGCTTAAATGCGCTTAATTTTCATAATAAGTCGAATTATCTCGAAAACTATAACTTGTTCGTGTATAAAATCTATAATAAAAAAGTTATGAAATTACACGTACCATTCAAAAATACATTCAAATACAGGGTGATCAATTTAAAAAAATCTAAGTTTGTTGCATCCTACTTTTTTGGCGCACCCTGTATAAATGAAAATATTTTTAAAATATGCAAAATATTCCACCATATCTTACTACAAAAGTCCATTTTCAACAAATTTTATCTTCAAGGCATAAAGCTACTCCGCGCAATCGTTGACTCACCCGCTACATCTTCAGTTTTTCCCTAGGGTGAAAGGCCAGTGGTTAGGGGTAGTTTTCGCTCTTAAAAAACAAACAGCGCCCATTGGCATGATATTGAATTTGAGGTAGAGGGCTAGACGAGCCTAATTGCAATTTTGTATGCAAATCGATGCATGAAAAAAATTGCGGGGTTTGCCATTTTTTGAGCTTTATTTCCGGGACTATATGTATTATCAAATTATTTTAATTTGTCAAAAATAATTCTTTTTGTAAATCTCATAAGTAGTGGTTATTTAAGGGTTAACTTGTTGTAGTTAAATATTTATTATACCGTAAACTGTTAGGTAAAGTAATTTTTTCCACAATATAAGCGTCATTAAATAATTTTAAGAATAAGGGGTGGTGATTACCCCCTAAAAATAAAAAGCACACTTGAAGCATATATAAACTTTAATCTGGAGGGTAAAAGCAATTTAATTTCAAATTTTTATAAAAATTTAAACTATACAAAAAAATCCGGAGGTCAAACACCTTTTTTCTCCCCACACACTGTACTAATTAGAAAACAAAAATGAGGGACAGTAAATGTCCAAAATGCCAAACAACAAAAAGTCAATATTCTGTCAAAGTCAAACGAGAATTTGATTTAATTTTAGCTCTCAGTACTTTAAGAGATTTTTGGATGAGAACTTGGCCCTTATCTTGCTTAATGGTGAGATTATTTTGGTTATAAAATATGCATGAATGGAAAACACTCGACATTATTCTCTTAAAATTTGTTTATTTTAGCATTATAAAAATATGACGCATTTTAAATTCTTTTAAATTATAATAATTTGGTTCGATAAAAAACTAATTTATAAATTGATGAAACAAACATGTTTTTTTTCTATTGTGATAAAGTAATCTCTTTTACACGTTCCGCATCACTATTGTTCTAAATTTACTTTTTCCCCATTGTTCGATATTAATGGCAATTATACTTTAATTAAGAAGGACCATCTTGTTCTAAAGGTACAAGCAACCTTCACAAAAATTAACAAAGTAATTTTCTCACAAATGATAAAATGGCACTTACCAATGGCACCAAAATCGTGTCTTCCTTATCGGTCTGGAGGACGTTTCTTGCCGGCCGGCTTGTTGTGGATTTTCGGCGACAAGGCGCGAATGCGGAAACTGGCTTAGTAACTGGCTCGCATCAAAAGGGAAAACCCGCACATAACAGTCCCAACACACACAAAAAAGGGGACGAAAATTGAAGAGAATTGTTTGGACCTCTGCACAAGTCGAGGTGTATGATTCAAGTGTCTGGTACTCGCGCACTTGACCCTAGTCCAGTGCCGTACCAATTGTGAGAACTAAACTAACAAATTCACTAGATTCAAAATTTAAGGTTTTGGCGCGATGCCAACGTTTAATATCGAACATTCCGCCCACCAAAAATAATTCATTTATTTTTCTGTACATCAAACACCCAAAAATTACACATTAAAAAAAAAAATAAAAAATAAAATAAAATTTCTATGTATTGCACAAATATCAACAGCACAGTTTATGTTTAAGTCGAATTATTGGTTTGGTAATGACAGAGTTACAACGGTCATCAGTAAGACTGGTTCGGATTTGGCCCACTGTCTGATCGGGACTCTGAATATTAATCGTCCAGCAACCACCGTGGAGAATCCTTCGACAATCAAAGTCCCTCCGGAGGAGTTTGAGGACAGTTCCATTGGCCCTTATTTGTAGAGTATGGAGATACTCTATATGCCATCTTTTCCAAAAATGTTGGTGAGTTGCTGAATCAACTGCCACCGGGTTAATCGATTTGGGTTAACGTTAGATAATTCCTCGTCGGTAGGGGACATCAATGGTTCAGTAGTCAGAAAATGACCAGGGGTTAGGCTAGTCAGGTCATTCGGATCTGGACTAAGGGCACACAAAGGCCTTGAGTTTAAAACAGCCTCAACTTGGGCTAAAAGGGTTATTAGCTCTTCGAAAGTAAGAATTTGACATCCAATGACGCGCAATAAATGCGTTTTCACAGATCGCACAGCGCTTTCCCAAATACCACCCCAGTGGGGAGATGCAGGGGGGTTGAAATGCCATTTTATTGCCAACTGTTCGGAAGCAGCTTGACAGTAAGACAATAACAAATTGTTTGCACCAATAAAATTTGTTCCTCGATCGCTATACATGTCGGTACATCGACCACGTCTGGCAACAAATCTGCGAAATGCTGCTAGAAAGGCTTCTGATGAGAGATCAGAAACAGCCTCAAGATGCACAGCCTTGGTTCCAAGGCAAATAAAAACACAAATGTATGCTTTATGGCCACGAATACCACGATGCCGGCCTAAAACAATGGGCAGGGGTCCAGCGAAATCTACACCAGTGTGAAACACGAGCCAATGGTAAATCGCTCATATAAGGACTCAATGGAGACGGATTCGTGCGAAAGCAACGATAACACTTGGACAGCACATGACGAATGGCTCGACGGGCTGATAAAATCCAAAATTGTTGGGTGATCAAGTATTGAAGGGCTCGGGGACCCGGATGTAGATTTTGGTCATGAAAATGTTGAATTATCAAGTCAGTTATGGGATGGCTTCTTGGAAGAAGCATGGGATGCTTAGCATCAAACACCATGTCGGCGTGTTTTAAGCGTCCACCAACTCTGATGATTCCAGATGAGTCCAAAAATGGAGCAAGCTGTCTTATAGATTTGGAACACGGTAAATTCTGTTGAATTTTAACACCTCGGCACTAAATACCTGTTGTTGCACCATTTTAACATAACCATTAAGGCCTGCTGAAGGTACCTGCTAGGGACAAGGCATCGCTTCTGCGGGCAACCTTAGAGACACGCACGTTAGTCATAAAACGAATACAATATGCCACTACTCTTTTAATTTTTTGCAACGAAGAATATTTTTCAAGAAGTTCATCTAGAAATGGTTTGCCATGGGTAGTGACACACACAAGTTTTCTCTCCTCAAGAGCGGCCTCTGCAGTTATTTCCTGGATCGACGTTGACAGCCAAGCAATTTTAGACTGTCGAAGCCAAGAGGGCCCCGCCCACCATAGCGTGTGCTCTGGGAGGATTCCCCGTGATGCACAATCAGCGGGATTGGACTTTCCTGCCACGTGACGCCAACATTCAGGAGGCGCTCTTTCCTGAATTTGTGACACTCGATTGGCAATAAAGGTTTTCCATTTGTGGGGAGGAGCCTTTATCCAAGATAAAGCTACATTTGAATCTGACCAGGCAAAAACTTTACTTATCTTTACATGGGACAGACTAGAAATTACAAATTCAAAACAATCAGTAAGCAACACTGCAGCACACAACTCTAAGCGCGGCAAGGAAATCCGCTTCAATGGGGCCACACGATTTTTTGCACATACCAAGGAGATCACAACACTGTCGTTCACTAAAACTTGTCGCAGGTATAATACTGCGGCGGAGCCGACTTCAGAGGCGTCACAGAATCCAAGGAGTTCAACATCACGCGTTTCATCACTTATGAAACGACGAGGTATGGAAAGGGATGATAAACAAGAAAGTTGAGATCGATAGAGTTCCCACTGTCGAGTTATATCGTCAGACGGAATAGCGTCCCAATCCAAACCTTGAAGCCACAACTTTTGTATCAAAGTCTTGGCCACCAGAATGGTGGGTGACAAAAGGCCTAACGGATCATATATTCGCGCAATTTCGGACAAAATATTTCGTTTTGTGCACTTTCTGGATATAGGTTCCACTGAGTATGAAAAGCAATCAGATACTGGTGACCACTGCAAACCCAGCACTTTCATCCCAGAGTCATCCTTGTCACTAAAGCAGATTGTTTGCTGATGAGCAGTTGGTACAGCTTCTAATAAAGCTGGATTGTTGCTAGACCACTTTCGAAGTTTGAAACCTCCAAGAGATCACAAATCAATGAGCTGCCTCTGTACTTCCAATGCATCGGAAACTGAGAAGGAACCCGCCATGATATCGTCAACGTAGGTGCTGCGTCTTAGGACGTGTGCAGCTAATGGGTATTTGCCTTCATAATCTGTCGCCAACTGCAGTAGGCTTCGGATGGCAAGATAAGCACTTGAAGAAACACCGTACGTTACAGTATTCAATTGAAACTCTTGAATCGGCTCAATAGGAGGGAAACGCCACAAAATGCGCTGAAAATCACGATGCTCAGGGGCTGCAAGGACCTGACGATACATCTGCCGCACATCGGCAGTAAACACAACGCTGAAATTACGAAAATGTAATAAAATAGAGGTTATCTCATTTTGGAGTTTAGGACCAGTGAATAAGCAATCATTTAACGAAGATCCATTGGAGGACCTTGCACTGGCGTCAAACACAACAAGAATTTTTTTCTCATCCCCGTTTCTTTTAACCACACAATGATGTGGAATGAAGTAGCCATCACTTGGGGAGGCAAGGGATTCAACGGCAGTCATATGATTCTGGTCAAGATAATCTCGCATGAACTGTAAATACATATTTTTTAAATCGACATTCTTTTCCAATCTATTTTGAAAGAATGTTTTAAACTATTTTTTTTTTGATTACCGTATTTGATTCCTAACCTCCGTCTTGTTTTATTTTTAGAAGGTCAACACCAGAATCTGTCAGAAGTGGAAAGTCTTACTTTAATATATCTTTCTTTATCCACTAGATTTTCTAAGTGTAAAAATATTAACTCAGACTTTCGGCCAGCACCTGCTACACCAATAATTTTTGCAACCTAAAAAAATACAAATATCTGAAGCTACTCAACTATTTTTCGGCAACGTTTCTCTCTTGAGATATTCATCATCAAATTTAAAAATCAAACTAAACTTATTTACACTATTCCTAATTCTTTTTTGCACAAAATTCTTGATTTATACACTAAATTAACATACAATATTTTAAAAATTTGTTTTTTTTATATATTTTACACCTTTTTTATTTAATTGTGAACCTCAATTTTCAAACGCCGCAACGATGTATACACTAGGGATTTTATCAGCAAATATGGCTGCGGTCTTTGACATTAACACTTCGCAATTTAATGAAAAAAAGGTAAAAATAAATAAAAAACAAATTTTAAAAAGGTGTTTAGTGTAAAAATGATAAATTGTGTGCAAAAAGAAAGGGAAATGTAATAAAAATGAGGTTAGTTTGATTTCCAACTTTGATAATGAATATCTCAAAAACGAAACGTTGCTGAAAATTTTGTTTTCAGATTTGTGATTAGCGCCCCAAAAAAACCCGTATACCAAATTTGGTTAAAATCGGAAATTGGAGGCAACTTACCCACTTTACTTTGGAAATAAGCCAACAAAACTTTTTCAGTAATATGTCACTAAAGACGCCGCTATTAAACAACGCTTAGCAACCGAACTAAATACAGGATTCGAAAAACTATTATATCATTTTTTTTTGTTTTCTTGTAATAAAAACAGTTTCATTCCAAATTAGATCCTGTCAGATCTCCAACGAATAACCGATATTAGAGATGATAGTAGAATATTTAATTTATGTTTTTTATAATAAGATTGTACAAAACAAACATACACCTTAAAGCAAACCCACTTATCTATTCTTTTTACCTGCCTTGGTAAAATAGTCCTCCGTTATCATAATAACAGGGCCCCATCTTTTTCCTAAAGTGTCCAGGGCCTCCAATAAGTGAAAGAAGGCCCTGGGTGGATGCCGCGTTTGCTGAATGCGGATCAAAAGCAAATACGCAAACGACATTTGCAGCAATATTTAAACCAATACGAGAGGAATCCGACCGATTTTGTGCGGCGATTTGTCACCATAAATGTGACATGGGTCCACCACCACAAGCCAGAGATCAAGCAGCAGTCGAAGCAGTGGAAGCCGGTGATTTAGCGCCAAAGAAAGCGAAGTCGATCGCATCTGCCGGAAAGGTCATAGCTAGTGTCTTTTGGGATGCCAAAGGAATCCTGTTAATTGATTACCTTAAAAAAGGCAGAAGAATTACAGGCAAATATTTCTCCAAATTTCTTAACCAGCTGGATGTTAAAATTCGCGAAAGGAGGCCTGTCTTAAAAAATAAATAATCATCTCTGTCACCAGGACAAAGCACTGGCTCACAAAAGTGTGTTGGAAGTGGGAAAACTGCGCGGTTTGATCTGCAATTTTCTCGGCCATCCCTCCTGTGCTCCTGATTTGCATACTCAGATTTTCACCTCTTCTTCAAAAAACAAAGTTTAGGTGGAGCACCTCAAGAAGAAAGTTGGTTAAGAAACGAATTATTTTAGCCTCGGTCAAAAACCTTGGATATGTCAAAAACAACGATTTGGGATTCACTAAACAACTGAAGGGACTTCTGTTACATGATGCCATTTAATCTTAATGAATGTCTCCCTTCTAAACTAGGGTCTTATTTTTTTTTAATTTGGAAAATAGAAGGTTGTGAATTAAAAGTCGGATTTGTCTGTTCTTGTCTTTGAATCTGGCAGCACACTAGGTGAGTTTATACTAAAATGGGCATGTGCTCCTGAATATCTTAACTTTTTCTAAATATTAAATCTTTATAATTCAACTGAATTCTTCTTGAAGCCATATCTAGGTTTCCGAGAGTGAAATACGACGAAGTACAAATTATGAGTTTTTGTCAAGGCCTTGTGTTAAATACTACCGGGTGGCTCATCGCATTTTTTTTGCATTTTTCAAGATAAAAAAATTAAACTTTGAGATATCAGCTGATGTCAAAATTGACGTTTTTTGACGTAGTCACGTAATTCTCGGCGACTTTTGGTTAAGACACCATGTATATGTACGTACATTCTTAAATTTCTTTAAACATTCTGTGTTCGGTATCCCAGATGTCAAATTTTGACAACTTTAAAAAACATTTTTTTTTTTTTTATTCTTGTCAGTGCATCAAATGTTAAACTTTTAATAATTTTTTTGCTTTTTGATAAAAAACGTTACTTATTTAAAAAAATAATCACGTTTTTGCTCTAATTGCACAAGGCCTTAAAGATAAAAACCCAGTTCACGCATTTTCGAAAATATGACAGAAAATGTTAACCTAAGTGTTCGGAATTTTTCTACCGCAACTGGACCAACCAAACACTAACAAAAGTCTGCCGGTAGCATTACCCTCTTTGGTCGAGGCCAAGAATATTTTAGACCGCGAATATTAGTTATGGTAAATGTTCCTTCTTCTAGCTTATACCAAATTAACGCTGGAGAGCTCAGTATTGGTACCAACCCAATTCTTACTTCAATTCAAAGAAAGGCCGTATTGTCCGATGTTCTATTTTAAAATAACCCCTTAATATACTAAGGCACGAGTCGCCACTGCTAAAATTACCTCTTGTTTTACTCTACTTTACTTAAGACAGTCACGGTACGTTAGTATTTAGGCTTTTAGACTTTGTGGACTGTCTTAAAATAACCAAAAACATTCTCGCATGTTCACATAAACCTTGAAAATCCAAAATTCAATGCTAACTATAAATATTTATTTGATGCGTCACAAACACTTTCTAAAAAAATAAGACCCTCCAAAAGATAAATTATTCCTTATATTACCATAAATATCAATAATTTTTGTTATCTTTTTATCTACCTACACTTAAAAATATTAAATTTAATTCATTAGGTACCTAAAGGGTTGCGTTCAATTATGATCGTTTAAAAAAAGTATATTATATTATAAGGATTAAAAGTGTATCTTTTTTTACGAGCATTTTTGCAGTTGCGAGGCGGAGCGCTGCGCTGCCGGGCGAATGCAAAATTGCGAGTAAAAATAAGCACTTTTAGTCCGTATGATATACAGACAGGGGCACCTACTAGGTATATAGCAATGGACCGGACGAATTTGCGATTACCCTCTAAGCACTGCAGCCGAGGTTCGCGCGACCAACCGGCGCGCTTTCGTTCAATCCTCAGTAACTTTGTAACCACGGACGGGTTGGGATGTACTGCCGTATTTCATGTTTTTCATAATTATTTACGCATTAGGAGATAAAAATTCGCTATTGCTTATCAGAGTTTTTTTGAATCAAAACAATAATAAAATTATTGTTTCGATTCTAAAAAAAGAAAACATGTTATTCTAAAAAATCCCAACTAAAAACTAAAAAAATAATTCTACATAAAAAAATCTAAATAAATTAATTTATGAAGCAAGTATTCAAACAATCCACCGCCTTCCGCTAAACAATGTCCTAAGCGATCAAAGAAACTTCTTCGAACATTGTTTAACATCACCTTCACAGGTGTAATTGAAAAACATTGCGAATTTTTACACGCAATTCATCAAGATTCATAGCGCGATCATCCCGAAAACCATACATTATGGATTTTGCATAAACCCAAAGAAAATAACCGTTGGGAGCCAGATCAGGAGAGCGAGCGGGCCAATGAATTTACTTAAAGATATAAACCTTAAATAAAGGGAAAACAAGATTTTTTTTTGGCAAAATTTATGAAACCTTTTCAAGGTACTTAAAAAGATGTTTAGAACGGGCACCGGTAAAAACCTTTGTATTTTTTTAATTTATAGTTTATGATGCTATCTTTAAATAAACAGGGTGTTCCATTTAAAGAAAAATTGAAGTAGGGCCCAATAACTTTTTTATCTGACCCATATACTTATTCAGAAAACCTCGGATTATTTCTTTAACAATCATTATAAAGAAACTTTTGAATAAAACATGTTTCTATATCTCTTTTAACTAAAAAATATAGTGTCGTTTTAAAATCGTATTAAAATTTTTTGTTTATCCCCCGTGCCTCTTAAAATTTTAAATTTTGATTCTACCATTTTAAGTTTGACCCAAAAAGAGCACATGATGCCTATATTACTTTTTTGATAGCACTAACAATTACAAAAATACCCGATAAAATTGTCGAAAATGGGACACCCTGTACATGAAATATGTCTGGCATGTTCTGAAGAATCCAAAAATTGAATAATATACAAGATGTTCCCTTTAATTTTTTATTAAATTTATTCCATTTGGCTGATACACACTGTAAAGTTTTTCAATTTTTTTATTATATTGGGTAATTTTCAGCCCTTTTCGCATATGTAACTTTTAAACGTAATTTCAAATTTTCAGAAAAATCGATTCACCTATAGAGATTTCGGAGGTAAAACACTATTTCACGTTTAGTGACTGTACTGTAAAAATAAGCATTATTTTGTAGTTCCTATATATTTTAAGCATATAAAAAGTTATCTTCTAGTCATTGTTATTGCTCTGATGCTGGAAAATAAATGATCTTACCTAAATATGTTTTTATTTTATTAGGTTTGAAAAACAATATCCAAAATAATCGAAATATTATAGAATAACCTAACATAACAGTAAAGGAGATAATATTTGAAAGGAAGTCCCATTATAAAAAAATGAGAGGGGCAGCTGTTTAACTGAGGCCTTAATTTTTTAGATCTTGAACTTTTGGATAGAGAAACCTTTCTTATAAAGCCTTTATACCATTTTTTTCTTATTATTTTACCCCTTGGAAGAAGTATTCTTTTTTTAGTATAATCCTTCCTCGTGCTGTGCTTTTGGTCACGCCAAGGGCGGGTTCTGGTCCAAAGTATGGTGTGGATGTCTCGCTATTTGGTTAAGTTAGTTTTTTCGAGTAAAATGGGTTTTGGGGTCTAATAAGTAAAGTCAATAGCTAGACTTTTTTGTTTAGTAAATAAAATCCTGTCTGCATCTTAAATTCTACTACAATATGTCCTCAGAAACTTAGGTTCAATCAGATTGCAAACTTCTAAAATACCGCTAAATATACGATAGTACCCGCCTCTGTTTCAGGGCGTTCTGAGATAAAGAACAATTCGGTTTAACAAACTCAGAAATTTCTCTTTAATGAGGAATTCTTTTCAGGACTTTCTAATTCGTACTTTGCAGATGTACCGATGATGGTCGGATTACCGGAAGCACTCTACTGGCATTTCTAGAAAATAAACAAAATTTGCAGGAAACATAAAGCCCTTTTTACTTTAAGAATTAAGACACCCATCGTGAACAATGGTTAATGTTTTTTTTTATATTTAATTCTTCGTATAAGATATATCCAATACATTTCCTTAAAAGTGTTAGACAATATTATGGTTTCAATAACAGTAAAATCTTGGACTTTCATTGTCTTTTTTTGTTAATTGTTACACAACGATTCGGTTAGTGATGTATCTCCAACTGTTTTCAAGTGAAACTATTCTTAAAAGCTACGACTTATATACTATCCCTTGTTCACTGAAGCTTAACCGACTTTTCACGGTTCATCAAAGGCTGCCAGATATTCGGAATATCGATACTAGGCTTGCTAAATACATTTAGGTTGTATCTCACCACATTCACAGGGGACTTGGTAGATACCCTCATTATTTGAAAAATTGTTGTCTGGTCTCGGCTTAGTAAGAATACTTCTTATAATAGAGTAGTTTGGAATTTAAATGCCGTTTTAATATTATATATTACTTATTTGCGATTCTGCGGATCTTGTCCGAAGTTCCTTTTATGTATGGAATTCTCTTAAATATTTGCATCGCGGTTAAAATACAATTAAATTAACATTTTTTACTTAAAAAGAAAAAATAACCCTTTTTATAGGTTTTTCCATATAGTTCCAGAGCTGATCCTAGGGTATCAACCGCCTGCGTGCCAAGAACAAAAGTGCAGCCCCTCTAAAGAATGTTTCAAATTTACTTGTACCATCGTCGAATAATATTCTTATAAGTATAGTCACTGCTTTGAAAAGCCAATTGAGTTACAATTGCGACGACGACATACGGTGGTCGTCAATATGAATAGTTTGACGCTGGCATGATTATTTTTATACAAGGGAACTTTCATACATACTTAAGAACCTGACTGCATCCCTAGGACATTGAAAGAATGTAACAAAATTACTCGAACTAATACAGCAGTTATCGACAGAATTGTAAGAAATATATTTTGCCCTCTTAAAAATATTACAAAACAAATTAAAATAGTAAGAAATAAGCAAATACCAGGTAAAAACTCTTCCTGTAAATGTGATGCAAATCAGCGAAAGTGCTTGCAAAAACTACTACCGGCTCAGGAGGGCAATTTTCGGCGTACGCTCTAGTGATTGGACTTAGATATTCAATAGACGATTTTTATACTTAGCATTAACGTTATATACTCAACGGCCTAAACCAGTTTAAGAGTTAAAAGTAAAACATTAAAAATGCAAATAAAATTTGAGGTGCAAATTTTATTTCTTGGTCATCTGATATAAGAGCGAACAGAAGGACAATAGTCGCAGGCTTTCGGAACAATAGGCATATTTTGCCCTATCGAGAATTTACGGCAAAATATAGCTTATCTTACAAAATGATATTTTCTCACTGTGATTCTAGACTACGTAGTTTTAAATACTAGTTAGTCTTAACTAGTCTTAAATAAAAATAATTATGCAAAGTATTTTTTAATAAATCAAACGCAATCAAGCACAGATTAACGTATTTATACTAAAAATACGTATTTTGAAAAATCTTACGTGAGATTAAGAGGGACGGGGGGGAGTCGAGCCAAATCTCACGTCATCTCACCAAGAGAGGAGGGGGAGGGTCGAAAAATGGCCAAAATCGCCTCACGAAATTAATAAAGGCCCCCTTTGCTGCTAAATTTTATGTACCAAATCATCTTTTATTTTGCTCTGTAAACTCTACTAATATGAAATTACTCTCGTATAGTCGCTAATAAGTATTCGAAACAATATTCAAGTATCAATTATACCAAAGAGTAATACTTATTCATCACATCGGCAACATTGTTCGCGCAAACTTTTATAAGATATTTTTTTGACAAAATGGTGACTCTAAATATTTCAGTACAGTTTAATAGTTCAATGGGTTACATTGTAGAAAATAAAAAAAAAGTTCCCCCAAATGCCACTTGAGTACTGGCTTTTAAATAGTTGCATTTTTATACAGGTAGTTGTTTAAAATTGTCTAATGTAGCAACATATAGACTCACATGATCTGCACATTGGACAGCGGTGTAGCTATCGGAGGGCCACGCGGTGCAGTGCGCCGGGGCCCCCAAGCTCATGGAAACCAGTATAGATAGGGCCCCATTTACCTATTTGGCCCAGGGCCCCTGGTTACGTAGCTACGCCACTAACATTGGATGCATAACAATCTTATCATAAGCAGTTCGTGTCAATTTGTAGTGTTTTCAAATATAATCTTGTTTCTCATTTCGGTATAAAAATGCACATAGATAAATAAAATAAATTGTTAGTCTAGACAAGAAGTGTGTTTCCTGCGAAAAATAGTTAGAAGGCTTCGAAAAATATCAGCGATAGCTCATTCGACGCAGAATGCAAATCTGAGAAAGGCGTTTTGAGGATTTTTTCTGCCAATAAAAATTGCAATTGTTATAAAGTCCCAACTCCCGGAGTTCTACCCTCAAAATTTATAATTTTAATTTACCCGTTGAAAATTTAACTTAAAGTTAGTTTTTCAACAAGTTAGTCAATTGTCAATTAACAAAATTGTTTTGAACTTTCGTCCTCATTGTACATTAAAATATCCTTAAATGATTGTCGTATAAATTTTTCGCTTTGTGAAGCTTTTCCTATATACATCCTTAACAAGATACGCCATAATAGTGGAGGATCCGAAGAAAGGTCGACCTTTACCCATCTGAATGGATTTTTTTTTTAAATTTAAATTTAACACATAGACGAATACATTTGACATGTATTACCTACCAAAATATGTTCATGGCTATTTTTAATTAAAAAAAAAAGATAATTACATTTTTATTAAATGTTCTACCTACTAAACCTGATGGAATTTTTCAAAAATAAAGTTTACAGTGATGTAGATGTAAGAAAAATATTCTTTTTTGACATAGAATTCCCCCCTCCCCCTTCACTCGATTTATTGTTTCTCGAAATCGAAGCACATGAAAAAAAAATGTGTTATCTTATAGATCGTCAAAAATGATTAAAAAAAAATCCGCACGTTTCCAGTGGCGTGTAGAAAGTAAAATAAAAATGCCTAAAATTTGAAATGGCTGTAGAGTTTTTATTATTAGAGATATTAAAACAAAATTTTGGCAAAAGATACACATTAAAAAACAGTTTATTTTAAGATATTAAAAATTTATACAGAGTCTTACAAAAAAAAGTTACAAGAAATAAAACATTTTAAATATAATTTTTTATATGGACGTTATTATTAAAGATATAAAAAATATTTTAAAGGTTATTGTACATTTATATAGAGTTTAAAAAAATATATTTTTGCTATACCGGGTAAGTAAAAAAAAATATATTAAAAAAACTAAAAAAATATAAATTATAATAACTACCTTATTATTAAATAAAGAGATTCAAAAATATGGTGGATTATTAATATTTTTAGGGCAATTTTGGAAATACTAATAAATATTATACCGGGTGTTCAAAAGTACACAACTTTTTTTTCTTAAATTGTTAAATCATTATAGCAACTTTATTTACAAATATAAAGAAATGAAAATTGGGTCATAGATACATATGGATATGTTGTTTATCTTAGAATATATTTTAAATATACGGGGTGCATCAAAAAATTATAATTAATTTTTTTATCTTTAAAATTCAAACATTTTTAACAATTTCATTTATAAATCTAAAGAAATAAAAATTTGCTTGCTCTATTTTAATTCAGAATTAAAATATAAAAATTAAAATTATACGGGGTGCATAGAAAAATTATATTGATTTTTTAAAATTATAGTTAAAAATTGAGTGATAACCTAAAAAATCAAGTGATATTTTGGTTAGCTGCACATCTTTTTACTTACTACTTTTTTTTGCGAAAAGCCAGTTTTAAAGCACATTAATTAAATGAATCTTTGTTAAAATTGATAACAGATTCACTTGAACCACACAAAAAACACTTTTTATCAAGTTTCTGGTCAGTCATTTTTTATCAATTTTTTTCTCAAAACAATACTACGTAGCACGTGTTTGAGGAAATGTCATTACAATGATTTACCACGAAAACAGGGAAATTCTAACTCTTTCAAACTATGTAAAAAAGTATGCGCACTATCTCCTATTTAACGAACGCGTCGCACGCAGTTGCGATTCTCCGTCCTCTATTATTACACTGAATAGGACACTCGAAACTCTCTCTTGCGCAACTTTATTTGCTCCGATTTTTAAACTTTAAAGCTTGGCAACAATATTTCATGAACGGTTTATTGCAGGCAATACTAAACTATCGCTTTTTTTTTATTAAATAATCTTTATTTTCATATATAATATTATTGGTTAACACATCGGTGCATTTTTTTATATTAACTAACCTGGTTACACATGCTTGCCAGGTAGCCATGAATGGAAACACGTAGGCAAGACCTGACAGGCATATTCTCTATGTTTCAAACTTTAATTTTCAATAATATTTTTTGGTTAACAAGTAGGTGGAACATTTAATAAAAATGTAATTTATCTTTTTAAAATTAAAAATAGCCATGAACATATTTTGATAGGCAATACATGTCAAATGTATTCGTCTATGTATGAAATTTGATAAAAAAATATTTCATTCGGTTATCAGATGGGTGAAGGTCGCCCTCTCTTCGAATCTTAGACTATAATAGTTAAAAAAAAATATCCCTTTTTTTATAATAATTTTATAACTTTGACAACAAATAAAAAATCAGAGTAATTGTCAAAGTTATAAAATTATTATAAACACAGCATCAAATTTTTTAAAACTTTTATGGCGTTCTCTTGATAAGTATGTATTATAGAAAGGCTGCACAAAGAGAAAAATTTATACGTCAATTATTTAAGCATTTTTTTTAATGTATAATGAAAACGAAACACTTTTGTTAATTAACAAAAAATTAACTTTAGAGTGAAATTTTTAACGGAAATAAATTCTTTAAAGTGTTCTGAATACACCATAATTTATTAAAATGTTTAAATTAATATTTAATACCCTAAAAACAATATTCAGTGTGACGTACTCGGTCAGCGTTAAATTAAAATTATAAATAATGGAGGTAAAACTCCGTAAGTTGGGACTTTTTTTATTGAAAATTTCCTCGTCTTCAAGGATCTTTTATGCAATTTTCGCTATCTCTTATGGTTTTTGAGCTATTATCAAAAATCGAAATGGCTTCTTTTTTTTTCGTTTTTTGGTAATAACAACTGCAATTTTTATTGGCAGAAAAAATCCTCAAAACGCCTTTCTCAGATTTGCATTCCGCGTCGAATGAGGTATCGCTCATATTTTTTGAAGCCTTCTAACTATTTTTTGGCAGAAAACACACTTCTCGGCTAGACTGTGTAGGATAAACACCAAAATAACAGAAAGTTGCGGAATTGCAAGGACACATAAAACAAATAATAATAATAATTTTTATTTTTATATTAAACATTACTTCGAGTGTAAATAGATCTATCTAATTTAATATGGTGTATTTAAGTAATTAAACAAAAACCTAATATGATGGGGCAATTAAATGCATTATAGTCACTTAAAAGGTAACAAATGGTTTTTGCCCGAATTTGTCATAAACTTGATTCCATCCTGCAAAGTGTTGTTGTTTAAGACCAGACCGAACTGACAATGTACCATTTATGTTCATATACTCCGATTCTGCTGAGCTGATTGCTGGCCATGTTAAATTGTCGAACAGATCCGATGATTCAGGAGTGGGATTCCTAAAAATATAAATACGGTAATGGTTAGTAGTCCAGGAAACGAACCATTTTGCCTAGCAATTTTTTCAAAATGCATAGAATGACTTAAAATTAGGACAGTAGGTAGGGAATAGTCTTAGGATCAAAATCTATATCATGCCAAAGGGTGCCTTTCCCTTGGAGGTAGTTGCCAAACCATCTCGGGGATGGATTTTATATTTTGACCACAGAGATCGATAGAAAAATGATTTCTAAGCAAAAAATATTTTTAATTTTTTTTTGTAAAATGCATACTTTTCGAGTTATTCGCGATCAAAAGTCGGAGTTTTTCGTTGATAAAATTACCGGTTTTAATCGTTTTTTTGCAAATAACTCAATAAGCAAGCATTTTATCAAAAAAAAACTGTAATTAACAAAATTGTAGCATAAGAAAAATGAATAAAATGGTTTTTTGTAATTCCTGTTGGACCAATACAAACCAAGTTGTGGTTTGTTAAAAGTTAGCAATTATTCATCAAACACAAAATTTCAGAGTTTCAAAGGCAAACAACGCAAAATCTACATTTTTTTCAAGGAAAACTAATAATAACTTTTTGATGCATTTGCAAAGACCTTTTTTTTAAGTGTGTATCATAAAAGTTCAGTGAGTTATGATTAAAAGAAGTTTAGACCAAAACTTTTTGAGTGCAAAAATCTTTGAAATCAACCCTATCAATTTTCACCCTGATTAAAATGAGTCGTAGCCTCCTTTTACAATTCTCTTCCAGAGTGTTTTGAGAAATATGACTCATATTTCTCAAAACACTCTGGAAGAAAACACAAACTTTTTTTGTTCTTTACCTTTTATTGACAGCTTAACCTATAAATTAATCAACATTTTTAACACTTTTAAAAATATTAAAAATAGCTAAAAAACAACTCAAGACTGTTAATAGACTGTATTCTAAAGCGAAAACTCCTCTATCAACTTTGGAGTCCTGTAATATTATTTATAAAATTTCATGTATGGGATGTTCCATGAGCTATGTTGGCCAAACGTCAAGAAACCTGAAAGGTCGAATTACCTCCCACAGGAGTGATTGCTCTAGGGCAATTCCCTCTTGTGCTTTATCACAACACTATATTAACACTGGTCACATGATAGACTGGGGTAGTGCTGAGATCTTGGATAGAGCTGCTTCTTATAAAAAAAGAACATTCTTAGAAATGACTCATATTTACTTAGAAAACAATACCATGAATAAGAACAGTGATATCGAAAACCTCAGCACAATATATGAATATCTCCTCAGATTACACAGAGATAAATTAATTAGGTTGATTGACCGTCCAGCACCTGATGAGTAGTGGTTGTTGGCTGCCTTTTGTTTTTCTTATAAAATTAATAATAAATCTCGTTTCTGTATGATGTTTACTAAATTAAATTATTTTTATATTTTTAAATGGGTAAATTGTCAGACTTTATGGTTTTTTAAAGTTTTTTAAAGTTTTCTCAAATTATAGCATTTTCATTCATATACATATATATATTAAGACTAACAATTAACAACTTTTCTAAAGTACCTGGTAATTCACTGGTACCTAAAATCTAATGTATAAGAACAGACGCACTGCCATTGCCTCGTTTTGTAATTATTCTTTTCTTGGTGAAATAACTGTCAACCATGTTTCCATCTCACTCTAACCTTCCACCAAACCAGCATCTATCCCTTTCTGTTCTACAACAACTCCACCAGTTATCCTTCTATCCTTGTCCCCAAGACAGGTTAACCTTACTTTTAGACAAAAGACCGTGTTCGAGTGGTTTCTCCAACGAAAAAAGTTGAAAAATGTAGAAAAGTACTTGATTTTATTTCAAAAAACAACCAAAGGTTGTCCTTCCTAGTTTTTCACGGTAATAATAGGGTGTTCCGTCTGTTGGTTTCTTGAATGGGCTTTTCCTGTTCATCTTCGAGCTGTTTTACAATTTGTAACCTACTTTGGTAAGGAACTTTGAAATAGAATAGTTAGTTGTTAGTCTACTAACACTAGTCTTTCTGTTTTTTGTAGTGAGTCCTGAGGAAGAGTATAAATATACACGAAAGCTTGACGAAACAATAAAGGGTTTTTCTTAACCTCTAGGCCAGTTTTGCCATAAGACTGCACTCCCCAATAATTTCGAATTTTCTTTATATATATATATATATTATATATATATATATATATATATATATATATATATATATATATATATATATATATATATATATATATATATATATATATATATATATATATATATATATATATATATATATATATATATATATATATATATATATATATATATATATATATATATATATATATATATATATATATATATATATATATATATATATATATATATATATATATATATATATTATATATTACGATTTTCAAATTACTAACGGATATTGGGATCCAAATCCCACTAGAATAAAGATGTTAAATTGGGCAAAGTTAAAATTCCCGGAATTTCTCGGAATTTTAATTTCTAAGGTATATTTTGGTCAATAAATGCCCAATTTAATTTAACCATCTTGTATCTCCTATAGTTTCAATCTAATTGAGATATAATATATATAATATATATATATATATATATATATATATATATATATATATATATATATATATATATATATATATATATATATATATATATATATATATATATATATATATATATATATATATATATATATATATATATATATATATATATATATATATATATATATATATATATATATATATATATATATATATATATATATATATATATATATATATATATATATATATATATATATATATTTTAATCTTAATAAGGGTTGATTTTTAAGGCTAAAATATTTCAAATAATGTTTGAAAAAAACAAAATACAACTTTTCCAACTTATTTTAGTCAAATTTTACTTTAATGTATAGTTTTATAGGTTTTAGCAATGAAGGGTAGTTTTTACCCCTAAAAAATATAGAGCGCTTACTGGCATTATATGGATTTAAAGGGGTTAAGCTTAATCTCAAATTTTTATGCAAATCTATGCATTTGAAAAAATGCCCGATTTTTCACTTTTTTTCAGCTTTTTCCTGGACTATAGTTAGCAGCACTGTCCTTTTCAGAAATAAGTTCTGAGGGGAAGATTGATAACATAAACATACACTGCTCAAAAAAATTAACGGCACACCTCTTAGCCCATTTGTAACTTTTAAGGCGTTAATTACATTTAGATCAAGCTTACATATTTTAAAAGACACACATTTTTTTACAATAAATCAAACAATTTGTCATTTGATTATTCATTTATTCCTAAGAAAAATTGACAAATTAAAAAAGGTACCAAAAAAAAGTGTCAAATATTTAATATATCTCCTTTATTATTCATCCTATCAAAAATATTTATATAACTTTTTATATAGACAATTTAAAAAGCTGTATTTTTTTTTGGTTTTGAGATATTAACGATTTTTTTAAAATTTAAAATGTATATATCTTAAAACCTATTAAAGCTGCAAGAAATTTTATCTGGCATAAATTATGTATTTTTACAAGACCTTTAGTTTAAGCTATATAACCTTTTGCCTAAAAATACCAGGCTAATATTTTACAAAAGTGTTTCGTTAATTTTTTTGAGCAGTGTACAAAAGCATTGTTTTTTTTTGTTAGAATCCTTTATACAGGGGGACCCAACGGATATGTAACATCTGGTAATTTTCCTATTTACAAAGATATTTTTTTAGGTCTGGAAAAGCGGCTAGTTGGCTTTATTTGTAATTTATTTTTGTGACTTAAGGTTTAACCCGAAGTAACTAAAATTTATTTTTTTAAAGACCACTTTCTTGGCATATTAGATTCAAAATAAAATTGTCTTTCCACCATGAGCAACAATTTTTTTTTTGTTTTGTTTTGTGGCCTCGGGCTCTGCCCATTTAGCCATGATTATTTATAAAATTATTTTTTTCTTAATCTCATATAAATAATGATATAGTTAAAGGTAAAGACAAACATTAAAAGACAAGGACACTCATTTCACGCCACTGGGGTCTGTCAGGGCGACTTAACATTGACGACACAGTGAAGACCACGGAAAGGATTGAATACGTGTACAAAGGAGTTTGGTTTAAATCTATATTCTTATTTTAGTAAGTTTAAGGAAATTTAGAAATATTTTTTCAATGTGGGGTTTATTTATGACAAGGGCCATAAAAGATGAAACGTTTAGTGGAAGGAGGTTATATTTGCAAAGTTCATTGAAAAGAAATTTTGTAGCCTGAGTATTCAGCTTGCAAACAAATAATCTGTGATTTAAATCGTCTACGGACTGAGCGTCACATTTACAGTCAGGTGAACCATCTAATTTAAGTTTATAGAGGTGTTTTTCAAAACTACCATGGTTTACTAAAAATCTAAAGTACGATATAAAAATATGACGAGGTAAATTAAGTCTAAACAAGGGCGGGTTTTTTGGAAGATCCTTATTAATAGATGTGTAATGGTTAGGATTATTGGCTGCGTATAATTTGTAGCTGTTTTTCCATTCCGCGAAGACCGCCTCTCTTATGGTAGAAAATATGTCTGAGGCTTGGGTACAATTATTTATCTGTCCTTCCAAAATAGCACTTTTTGCAGCCTGATCGACTAGGTCAGGGGTCTCCAAACTACGGCCCGAGGGCCACATCCGGCCCGCGGACAGATTTTGTCCGGCCCGCGGAGAGCTAGCATACTTGAAAACTCCTTTTAGAGAACAAATAATTTTTATAGCAAATTAAATTTAGTTTACTGAAGTATTCTAATTTTATGTTGAATAATTATTAATATGACATCTACATTGATATGGTCATGGGCTAACTCCGCTAACTCATAACATTCATGTAGGCTTATTGTTATTGTTTTTGTGATAAGTTGGATAAAGAAACACAGAATTGTAATGAGTAAAGACATGTGTAATATGTAGAAAATTTAACTTCAGAATATAATAACTAACAAATTATGGAAATGAATCCAACTAACATTTTATACATTTTAAATAATCACATAACTTATAACAAACATAATGACATATGAAATACTAATGAGATTTATGTAATTGAGATTTTCCACTGACAATAGTTTGTAGTTGTGGACTAATTTTACTTGTACCAATTATTAAAAGAGATTTAAGATGCTCATCAGTTAATTTCGATCTGTAAACATTTTTTGTGTACTTCATTTTGGAGAAGGTTTTCTCACACAAATAAGTAGTACTAAAAACAGAAAACAGACCACGAGCAAATTTATGCAAATTATCAAATTGTGTCAGTGGAAGACTCCTATAAAATTCCAACAAAGATGAGTTTTGATATTTGTTCTTAATTATATCACTGCATTGTAGATCAATCATTTGAAGTTCCGGGGCTAGGGTTTCAATGTCAATATCAAAAGGATTCTGAAAAATCTTAATTTGATTCGCAATGGCATCAAAGTCCGAGAAACGAGTATCAAAATTTATCTTCAAAGCACTCAAAGTTTCGATTGTAAAATCGATAGGAAACTCAGTCTCAGTAGTGTGGCTGAATATTTCACATGTTTTAAAATGTGAAAAACATTTACTTCGTAGTTGTGATTGAAACAGTCTCAATTTCTTCCGGAATGATTTGATATTAGTATATAAATCGGGAAGATGCTGGTTTTCTCCTTGCAATCCCAAATTCAGTTCGTTCACATGTTTTGTCAAATCAACATAGAATGCTAACTTCCACAGCCATGCGTTGTTTTGTAATTCAGTAAGAGGGCGATGCTTTTCATTCAAAAAATTTCGATCACTGCTCGAAGTTCAAAAAGCGCTGAAGGACTTTCCCACAACTAAGCCAGCGTACGGCAGTATGAAAAGGTAAGTCAGTTTCTCCAATCTCTTCAATAAATTGTCGGAATTGTCGGTGATTCAGCCCAAAAGATCTGATAAAATTAACAGTTGATATGGTTTCAGAACGTCAGACATATCCAAACATTTTCCGCACAAAGACTGTTGATGAATGATACAATGTAAGACTAATGGTTTTGAACTACCGTCATTTTCTACAGCCTTTGACACAAGAGCGACCACTCCTTTATCTTTCCCACTCATGTTTTTGCCTCCATCAGTTGTAATACATTTCAAGTTTTTCCATCGAAGGTTCTTTTGATTAATGGCCATTTCAACTCCTTTAAAAATATCTGTACCAGTAGTTGTGCCATGAATACTATACATATCCAGAAGTTCTTTGTGCACTTCATAGCTTTTATCTACTCCTCGAATATAAATCAACACCTGAGCAGTATCTGACACATCCGTTGACTCATCCAAGGCCAAAGAAAACGACTCAAAATGTCCATTTTTATCGAACAGTTGAGAGGATATATTTTCAGCGATGTTTTCTACCCTTCGAGCCACAGTGTTTGCTGACATACTGACAGTTTTTAATAAATTTACCTTTTCAGGGCACATTTCTTCGGCTACTGCAATTATGCATTCTTTGATCATTTCTCCATCGGTGAATGGTTTTCCACGTTTTGCAATTTCAAGAGCCACACGAAAGCTGGCACGAGTTGCAGCCTCTTGTTCAGTTTTGAGTTTTGTAAATGAAGATTGCTGCGATTATTTTGAGTAATTTTGAAAATGTTTTATTTTATAATGACGTTTAATGTTATATTCTTTGAGAACGGCTATGCTTTCATTGCAAATCAAACATAGCGCCTTGTTACTGGACTCAATTACGAAATACTGAATGTTCCACTGATCTTTGAATTTTCTCCATTCACTATCAAATTTTCGCTTCTTTTCCATACTACTAATTCACACACAAAAGCAACAATTCAAATCAAAATACTGTCATAAAGATGTCTTAAACTTAAACACGCACAAACACGTTTTAAGGAGGTATGCAATATTTTATTTAACAACAGTGTCATAGGAACTGACTTGTGGTTGTGCCACTAGCCTTCTTATATATTCCAATTACTGCCATCTAGAAGTGAGTGGAAGGCACCAGAACTTTCTCGAACCAACGAGATTATTCTGTACGTGCTATTAGCGCCATCTGTTAGCGATAGAAGGTACTACCTATTTCCGCTTGTGTCCACCAGATGTCGTGTCACGTTACTCCTCATGGCTCGTACTCTACGACTAATCTAGAAATTACAGATAATGACAGGAAAACTAATAATGTGCAGTGTTGCCGTTTTGCGGACTTTAGTCCAATTTGCAGCCTTTTTTAAACGTTCTGTACTTTTTCGGACTTTTTTTTTCATCAGTGGACTATTTCACTTCTTACCACCGGCAACAATGATAATATGGTTTTGGCCCTCGGAACTTACTGGAGTAATCAGTATGGCCCTAAGGCTGGAAAGTTTGGAGACCCCTGGACTAGGTCATTGCCCTCCAGACCAGAGTGGCCTTTTATCCACAAAATAACTTTCCTGTTTTCCAAGTATATAGAGATTATGATGTGTAAAATATTAGCTATAATGGAATGATTACAGTTTGAGTTGTTAATTGCTTGAAGAATCGATTTAGAGTCGGAGAGAATCATTGTATTAGTCAGTGTTGCATCGTTATTGATGTATTCTAAAGCCTTTAGAATGGCTGAAGCTTCTACTGTAAATATCGAAGTGTATTTAGTACATTTATATTTTTGTGTAACGTTAGACTCGGGGATCGTGTAGGCAAAACCCGCCCCTTCATCATTCTTAGAGCCGCCTGTGTAAATTTTATAGAAATGATGGAACTTTTGAAGTTCAGAGGCTAGAATTTGCCTATTTATTAAAGAAATTTGATTAAAAGATGGAAATATTACCACAGCTTTACAAAGTATAATGTTTAAAGGATAATTATAAATATATTTTTTAGGTTTTTTGTTTATTACACGATTATAGTCTGCCGTTGATGCAAAGGCCTCCGCAAGCGGAGGGGTGGTTTTATGATTCCAGTAGGGGACCACAAGATCAGGGACAACTAGCTTTTGAATTTTACCTATTAAGGGATTATTCTCATACTGCAGATTTTTAACAATAAACTTGTGCAATCATTTTACGCCTCAAATAAAGAGGAGGTTCATTACATTCTGCTAGTAATGCTTGTATGGGTGTAGACTTAAATGCACCCGTAACAAGCCTAAGAGCTTTATACTGAATGGTATCAATTTTCTTGAGGTCAACCTTGGTCGCGGATCCATAAAAAATGGCGCCCACATCCAATAGAGCAACAATGTAACATTTGGTTTTAAAATGACTTCAAAAAATCATTTCCTTAAATTAGATGGAGTAGACTACAATAAACAGCTTTAACTATATTAGAGCGTAGTGTGCTGTGCTTTGAAAAAAACATGTGTTATCTTACAGTGTGCTTTATATGGTTTTGGCCTGGTTGATGTCAGTCAACGTGACTAGAATTTTTCATATTTTGAAAAACAAATCCAAAGCAAATTCAGTCGTTAGAGGCAAAAATAGCCTCTTACTTCTAACCGAGCCAAAGTTGATAAAATTACAGATGTAGTTTTCGGTACCCGGAAACCGAAAATACTAAAATCCTTGCTCAGGGGTGTCAAAAAGCGGATGAAAACACCCCTTAAACAGGGAAAAACGTGTTATTTCCTTTAAAAGCAGAAATAACAGGAAAAAGGTCCCAATCCCTCTTGCAGTTGACTTTACAAGTGCAATAGAAGAAACAGCATGATGAATCTCTGAGTTGTGACCAGGCTTGTAGCTAGTGAGGGGCAGGAGGTGCCAATTCGTACGGCGCTGCTTGTATTTTATAATTCTTTGAGATCTCGAGTTGGAATTCTGTACTTTTTATTATTATTATTATTATTTTGGTAGCTAATCTTGATTTTCGAATTCATACGACCTAGGAAGTTGATGGTCAATTGTTATTGACAATTTTATGTTGCAAAATGGTTCGTTTGGGACTCAAAGCTAGCCCGATATAAATAGGCAAAACGTAACTTGTAATTGCGATCTTTCCTGCTCACAGATTGTAGTAATGGAGAATTATTAACTAACCTTCTAAACAAGTATACATTGTTTAAACAAAAAATGGGCTAAAGAATCATGCAGGGATATTCTCTATAGTTTGCGTATTAGTTGAACATAATTTTTGGGATAGTATGGTCTAAAAAGTTATCAGTCAATCATAAATAATAATTCTGGATTAAAATATGTTGAAAAAAATTAATTTCCAACGAATAAGTTTAAGTAAAGTATAAATCGCAAAAGACATAGCTGTGAAAAAAAAATGTAAATGAAATGGGGTAATTGGGGAAAAGATATGGGAACTAGTAGGAAAAATAAAATGAATAATTTTAATTAAGCCAAAATTTATTGAGCATTGTTATTTATGGCCAGAAATTGAAAAAAATAATTAATTAGTCATCTGCGTGCTCTTTTAGAAAAGTATGAGGAAAAACTTTCGAGACCACTTTGGTCGTTATCCCGTGTCATTTTTTGAAATCATACCATTTTTTATAAATTCTTGTTCCACCTTAAATTATTTAAATTTCTTGAGTATATTGAAGAATGTAAACATATTTTCTTAAAGATCTAACCCTTCCCTTTAAAATGATACTCTTAACATGTTGCTTATAGTGCGTACAATGATCGAAATCTGATTTGTCAATCAGCAGAATGAGGCGGTCAAAAAAGTTTACAAGTTGCAAAGCACATAACACAAAGAGAAAGTAAATCCTGTCCAGCCAAATGGTAGGAATAATAAACACATGTCTCAAAAAATATCTAACCCCCAAGTTGCTATAATTTTCAAGCTACACTCATTTAAGATTAAAATAAAGGTTAATAAAGGGTAATTGATCATGTCTTACTGTTGCAATAACATTATTTATTTATGTGATCGAATTTGCTAGTATAACTGTGCAAGAACTGAAGGTACATACTTGTTTCTTAGTTATTCTCCACGAGGTACTTTGTCGTTATGGCAAAAATTAAATTTCAGTACGGAAACTGTCGGAAAATTTTTGAATAATCAATTTCACGAGTCTTTAGGGGTAAAAATTTCTCAAACTTAGAACAAAAATATCTTAGATGTGTGAATAGCCATTTCGTTTTTTCAAATGGCAGCGCTATTTTTAAGAAAAACTATCCCTTTATGAATAAAAATTAGTATAAAAGTTCAGGGGGTAGTTTCACCTTTTTTTCTGGCATTTTTCAACAAGAATTCGTTGATTTTTCGATTTTTGCCCAAAATTTACTTGTATGCCAAAATTCATCAACCTTGGAGGCGGTTAGAGGAAAAAAACTCTCACGCCTGTACTAACTCGCAATATTTTGAAATAGAATAGTAACAGTATACCTTTATTTGTCCATTCTATGAAACAATCATTGTTCTACCATTTTTAGGAGATTCGATCATTGTCGTTGATTTGATTCCCCTAGTGTAACAATGACCGATATTTATGATTTGGTTATCATGCAATCATTGAATGGACAAATCAAAACATGCTGTTCCCGTTCTATTTTCCAAACTAGTACCAAATGAGATCTGGGGGTTTAAACCCCAAAACTCCCCTCCCTCCGAATACGCTACTGGTTCTGTTAATGTTAATACCATAAAACTTTGATTTTAAAAATGTATACTTACAAGAACTTGACAAAGTTTGACCAAAACTTAACAATTCTATTCTTAACCAACATATGGGTGGGATCTTGATTGCGAACGCCATTGTAGAACAGATAGGTAAGTTCGGAAGCATGTCCAGCAGTCTCGTAATAACCTAAAAGTATTAAATTTAAAAAAAAATCAACTGCCATTTTAAGTCACATTAAACTTTCCTATACTATTTCGATAAAATATGGCTCCTGTAACGGTTAGTTTGATTTTTATTTCGGCGTATAATATAAGTACTATAACCTATTTATTTATAACCCTCCTTAAGGCATGATTTTCTTTTAATAAACAATAATAGTATATGGTGGCAACTAAAAATACACATTAGGTTTATCTATAACCTTCTTATTCGAATAACAACGATTTCAAGTTTTTTTTCTGGTAGCTTGGTACCATTTTATCTGAAGGCATCTCACAAAGTGATTAGACTTTTTGGTCCTCCTTTGCCCTTTATGGAATGGCTCTTTCTTATAATAAACCTTTAGCCTTATTTGGGACGGTGTTGTACCGCTTTTACTTCACTCTGTATGTATAGAGGC
>JAHBCN010007074.1:0-45364 GCA_019359885.1 Listronotus oregonensis | reverse complement strand
AATTTAAAAAAATTAATTTGGCGCCATCTACAGTTATAAAAAACAGTAATGACAAATTACCAGAAGGTGACCCCTATAGACAGGCCGAAATGAAAAAACCCGTGCCCAACATAAAATAAAAACACACTATTTAAAAATCTACGGTATTCTTTAATAAAAAAAAATAGCTTAAAATGAAAGTTAATAAGGCTCACTTACAAAAGTTAACAAAGATCTTAAGCGCAAGTTTGCAAACCTTTACAACCGCTACTTACAATCAAGCTATATAATTAAGGGTTAAAATATTAAAACAAAAGGGTAATTGAGCATAGGTGGAAATAGTTACAAGAAATTTAAAATTATATGTTACTTAATCCTAGATTTTTAAAAAGGGTACTGCTTAATAAAAACGCTTTTAAAAAAATAAGGTGTGCAACTTATCTGCGTGCTCCTCTACGTGGACTGAGTCAGGTCTCAAATATTAACTTCTAAACACACTGTCTGATGTTAGACTTCTTGTGCAGCTACGGACTGGTCGTTAGCAGCTAAAGGAGCTTACAAACTCCAACTCAATCAAGGGGTACTCTGGTTGTCTTGCAACAGGCTTAAAAGGGGCTCACGTGTTCGTCACGGGAGCCTCAAGAAAATCTTTCCTCCAAACTGGGTAAAGAAAGAAAGAACGTAAATTGAAAATGAAACGGGATACGTCAAGAAATGAAAATGAAACCGGCCTTATCTGAAACAAATATTAAATTACTAAAAGTGGAAAACAAAACGTGTCTTTTCAGGTTAGGTTTTTGACACTTTAGGAAAAGAACGAATTTATGCAAAATATTAATGAAAAGCTTAAATATGGAGGAAAACATACCTTTATAGGCTCAAGATGGAAGAAAATTAATGGTTTTCACAAAGATATCCTAAGGAGTTTTTCCAAAACCAAAAAATTGCCTTTCGACAGCTGGGCCGGTTAGACAGAAGTGATTTTGAAAAGGTCAATCTCTCGATGTCAAACGAAAAGTGACATTTGTCTACTACAGAGGGTTTCACAATGTCGATCTGCAGTCTTCCAGAAATCGGACCACTTACAAACCAAGGATTTAAAAGTTACGTGAAATACCACTGCTTTCATCAATACTCAATGGCACGAATAGATTTGCATACCAGGAAATTACACCAATAAAAGAAATAACAACCATAAAGATTCACACTAACAAACAATGGCACAAGAGCCTCTAGGTATTGTATACTCGAAGATTTTCCCATAAATGCTTTTCAGGCTGCCGCGACCTGTTCAAACTTAAGTTTCAGCGTTTAATTCACGAGACGGCGCGCGCTGGTAAATTAACAAAATATGGCGAATGCGCTAGAAATTAATATTCGCTTTAGTAATTGAGATATATAAAAAACAACTGTTTAAAGCCTAAATGCTACTTGCACTGTTACAGTGTGACAAAAATTTTTTAACTCTGTTGTTTAAAACCTACCTGTTGCTAAATGTCCTGATACTGTTCTGATTTGATCTGGAATTCAGGGGCACAACTAGTCTTGGAATGTCTTGCTGGGCAAAACAAAATTTAGTTTTGCTTTTTGGGTTTCATAATCATCAAGTTAAAAAACGGCCTAACAACCCGGTCTTTTGGGTTCTGTCTATTTTTCGACTTGCCGTTAACTTGTCAATACCTCCAAATTTCCAACAACTTGCAAAAAACTCACAGTGGCTAAAAATCGTGCAATGCATACCATTTCAGTAGGTGTTAGTGTTTTAAAGCTTTTTCTTCAACCTAAATCTGGCCTTAAATTATTTGTTATTCCAAATGTTGAAATGCTCTGGACTATTCCTGTATTTATGCGGCTCGAGTGCGCAACATTATTAATTACTACAAAATCTTTGTCGTATGTAATTGGTCATATCTTTCCATACAAGATCCATTTCTAATTATAAAAACCGAATAAGTATCAACTTTAAAAATATAAAAACAAAATTTTAAAACCCAAAAGGTGATCTGTCAAAAAGTGAGGTTAAAAATTAAAAAAAAAGGGTTGAACTCGTCTTGAACGCCCAAATTCGGACGTTCAAGATAACCCCCACCGTCTGAACCGGCTTTGTACAACTTTTTTTTCCGTTGAACCGATGATCAGCGTGAACTTCGGTTGAACGTCCATTGTACAACCGGGCCTGAGTGTTTCAACTACCGCAATACCTCGAATTAATGCGCACTGTGATCTGAAGTTAAAAAGCACCCTATATCCAAGGGTAATAAACTTAACAAGGAGTGCTTGATCCCATTTAAGCCTACATACATCAATTTAAATATCAATTCGGTATTTGTGACGTAATCCGTTTGCCTGTTTGTTTTGTTTACAAGTAGTATAAAGTCTTAATTTTTTAAAATATTATACATTACAGTTCTAAAAGTAAGTACAAAGCCAAAATAGTTTTTAAAAGATGAATATTAATCAAAAATTAATAAAATAAATCTACCTTCTGGGTAAAAAGGGCAAACTGGTGACGTCCAAACATAACCTATATCTGCGGACAAATAGTAAAAATCGAACACTCCTTGTTAAGTTTACACGAAGCGTTAAAGACCGCTAGGCATTCCAAGATTTTATTGGTTAGAACAAGAATCGTGAATTAAATTTAATACGTCCCCACATTTTCATATCTGAAATATAATTGGGGAAAATAATGGGGAAAATAAAAAGCCGCTTTGCTAACCAAAACTAACCATGACCGACTAGACGTATTAAATTTAATTCACGATTCTTGTTCTAACCAATAAAATCTTGGAATGCCTAGCGGTCTTTAACGCTTCGTAAGTTTACTACAAGGGTGATAAACCTAACAAGGAGTGCTCGATCCCATTAAAGCCCATATAAACCAATTTAAATGTCAATTCGGTATTTGCGACGTAATCTGTTTGCCTGTTTGTTTTGTTTACAAGTAATATAAAGTCTTAATTTTTTAAAAATATTATACATTACAGTTCTAATAGTAAGTACATATCCAAAATAGTTTTTAAAAGTTGAATATTTAACAAAAATTATTAAAATAAATCTGCCTTTTGGGCAAAATGGGCAAACGGGTGACGTCCAAACATAACCTATATCTGCGGACAAATAGTAAAAATCGAGCAATCCTTGTTAAGTTTACTACCCTTGCCCTTGCCCTATATCTACCTGTCGCTCGGCAATGCGAACACCAACGTGCTGATTGGTTGGCGGGAGGGGTATTTATCCCGCTTTACGTGCTGATTGGTTGGTACATCCCCGTCGACCAATTAGCACGTTGAAGAGAAAGAGAAAGGTTTTACTGATACTACACCAACGCCTCTTTATTTAATGCCTTTCTAGGACCACTTTTTGAGCAAAACAACCCTAAGAAATGGTCCTCCTTATCTCTAGTCTCCATGACTTACCGAAATAAAAACTAAAACGAAGAAGAAGTATGGTTAAGGTTTGATACAATTTTTGGATGCAAAAATATACAACTCATTCAGTATTCTGTGTTTTTCATAAAGGAAAGTCAAAAAAAGAAAATAATATGTCGAAAATTAGTGAAGTAGCAACACTTTACAAACAGCTGAAAACAGAGTGGAATTCCTCTCATAAGAATTTGGGGAAATGTGAAAAACTTTTATCAGATCTAAAGGTAGGACTAATGTTACCTTTTGCTTAACTAAAATTTATGGTAGATATGTTCAATATTGTTGTGGTAGTTTGCTTATTTGAAAAGTCCTTGTTGGGTACACCCCAAAGGAATATTTATACAATGGGGCTGCTTCAGTCTTGGTCCTCAGTCGCTAAACCACAGGACCAGGATGAAGCAGTCTCATCGTTAATATGTCTCTTTGGCGTGTATCCAATAAGGACTTTTCAAATCAATTTATTTTTGTATTGCCAATATCTGTATCCATTCACCAGAAAATTCTTCTTCCTTGAAATGATCTGTAAGATATTTAGGCTTCTGACAGGTTTACTTTTATATTATATATTCTCGAAAGTCTATATAATACCAAAATTTAAAATGTGCATATGTTTGGGCAGATGTGCCCAATTTGACATTTGATTTTTAATGCTATAGAAAGTATTTTTTTACAGCTGGAGCTAACAAATCTTGTGTTTCTTCCGACTTCCAATGTTAGTGCGACAAAACAAGAATTGCTTTTAGCTAGAGATGTTTTGGAAATTGGTGTTCAGTGGGCCATTGAGGCCAATAATATTCCAGCATTTGAAAGGTATGAATTAATAGTGAAAATGGATTGAAATTTGATTAATTACACTGGTCAAAATTTGATCTACGCTGGAATGCCTGAAGCGGTTAGGTGCTACTAAGGTTTTTAAAGTCACTGATTATGATGAGAGGGTCATTTAACCCCCATCACGTCAGGTTCAAGGCCATTTAAAGGTCAAGTGACGAAAAACCCATCCGAAAAATTCGTGCATGTTTTTGAGATCGCTGAATCCGAATCTGGCGTTTATTTACACTTTGGATCCATTTCAGATGTCATTTCAAGGCCATTTTGAAGTGCTTTTGAAAAAAAAAGGTTAAATAAAATTTGAAAAATCTGAAAAAATTCGTACATATGTTTTGAGGTCGGTGAATCTGAATCCGCGGTCTCTTAACCTTCATAAGGTCAGGTTTAAGGTTCTTTGAAGGTTAAGTAAAGAAAAAATCTGGAAAAATTTATTTACATGTTTTTGAAATGACCTTGGATGACCTCTGAAATATATGCATAAATTTTTTCAGATTTTTCCTATAGATTTTCTCCCTTGACCTTCAAATGACCTTAAACATGACCCTCTGGAGGTAAACTACTTCAGATTCAGATTTGTCGACTTCGAATCGTACTAACCATTTTTATCCCAAAAAAACTGTAAAATAACCTTGGATTACCTCTAGAACATGATATATTCAAAGTGTAAAAAAACACCACCGCATTCGAATTCAGCGACCTTAAAAACATACGCATAAATTTTCCCAGATTTTTCCGATGGTTTTTTTCTACTTGACCTTCAAAGGACCTGGAACCTGACGTGATGAAGGTTATTTTTTTTCCTTTTTTTTGTGATTAAAAAATTTTTACCCTACTGAAATGTACCCTTTAGGACCAAAAGCTACCCCTAGGGAGGAGTGGAAAATCGAGGTTTGGACACCGGAATCTCAACGGTGGTATTCTCATATACTTGTCAATGCTGGATCCGAATTGTGATGTAAACAGAACTCGATTTTCCACCCCTTTGATCACTCTGTATTTTTAATATAAACAAAAATAATTTTTCAAGAGAAAATTATTAAAAAAGGATTAAGAGGAAATATCTTCTTTAAAAAAGGTAATGAAAGAAGTTAAAAAATTAAATTAAACAAGTTGATTTTTTGAATCATAAATTTAAAACTATTATTTTTTTTAAAGGTATATGGCCCAACTGAAATGTTACTACTTTGACTATCAGAACCAGTTAGAAGAATCTGCGTACAAATACCAAGTGTTGGGACTGAACTTACTCTTTTTACTGTCACAAAATCGTGTAGCGGAGTTCCACACTGAACTGGAATTGTTGCCCGCTGAACACATTCAAAATGATGTTTATATTAGGCATCCGTTAAGTATTGAACAGTATTTAATGGAAGGCAGTTATAATAAGGTATGTTAATTTATTTCTTACTTGAAGTAAAATTTTACTTCAAGTACTGTTCTGTACTTGAAGTATTTTACTTCAAGTACTTTTTATTAGGACGTACCTGTACTTGATTAATTTATATCAAAATACTTGAACTTTTACTTGATTTGACCAAGTAAATTACTTGAAGTATTTTTCTAAGTACTTGAAATATTACGATGTACTTGAAGTAAAAAAAGTACTTAAAGTAAAAAAAAAATCAATCAAGTACGCCAATTTATTTACATTAGATAATTGCGCAAACAGGTTAAAACAAGAGATTGCCCGACCTTTGCTGACTCTGATACATTAATTCAATTGTTAACGGCACCAAGAATAGTAAAATTATAAATATTTTTAAATACCTTTAATATATTAGATACTTTAAAAAAACATTAAAATATTGTATAAATGCTAGTTTAAACATTTGTTTAAAATATTTTTTATTTGTTTTTACCTCCATTTAAAGATACCTTTATTTAAAATTTTATTTCACAATCATTATCTCGTCACTTCGGTCCCTTTAGGTTTTTCTACCATGTTTTTTTTTAACACTGGTAATTCGAGGTAAAATTGCAGAAAATATTGGGTTCATTACTAGTTTTGGGAGGTCATAAGGTTTAAAAATATAAAATAAAAAGTACATTCGGATTGTATTAAAAAAATATACTAGACTTGCAAACCCGAAATTTTTTTACAAAAAAATAACTTTGCTAAGGTAAATCGTAAAATTATCAAAGTATACATTTTCTTTTGCGCTAATACATTTAACTTAATGTTATTAAAAAACTACTTTTACTTTAAGTACTTTTATTTACTTCAGTTACTTTGGTTTACTTTAATTACTTTGTTTTACTTCAAGTACTTTATTTTACTTCAAGTAAAATACTTGGGTAGTACTTCAAGTACATTTTGAATTTACTTGGAAAAACAAGTAGATTGTAACGAGTACTTGTACTTGTACTTGAAGTATTATTGAGGACAACAAATTCTTGGATAAAAATAAAGTAAACAAACCTTGTTTGGCATTAATATATTCAGGGGGGCAAGGAGGGATAGTTCTTGTAAACACACTGCACCGAAAAATTGATTAAACACACTGAATAACATCACTCCGGAAATAATAAATTTTTCAATGTTTATGGCATTGCACCATAAATTACATTTTTATAAATCAATCATTCTTTATTGTTAAAAATTAATTTTATAGCTGGAAAACTATTTTCGTTTATTATCTGAGTGACAGACAGATATGACATTTACTTTAGATGCTCAATTCAATTGCTGTTAATCAAGTCAGTTTACAAAACATGTTATTAAATAATACAACCTACTGGAAAGAGTTAAAACGACGACATCGAAGTGCCGTACAACACCTGATTTACTATCACTTTTTATTAAACGAATGCCGCAGCTGTCCAAATCAACCTTGTTGCCGGTGCTTGGAACTGTCATATTAATAAATGTTTATATTTAAATCGATGTTGCCTACATTGACACAAAAAACAATATATTTGAATAATTTTATTACATTTTCAAGGTAATTTCCTGATTTTGGTTTTTGAGATCTGGCAATTTGTTTACGTTTTTCCAAAACAAAAACAAACAGATCACTATACCAAACACCCTGCCTACCAATTGGCCTTGCGTTAATTCTAGTCCTTGAGTTCGATGATTTAGGAGTGCTTTGACAGCTCTGGCCGTAGCACTAATAAATAAAGTAATTTATATCCCAAAAATGACACACTTAGCTCCTTGTTGTAATGCTTTAAGCTGTAATTTTATTGTGTATCAGTTTAAGCCACTAATTGCCAAATCAAACCTAAACCAATTTATTTAATACTTTGTAATACTAAGGATACACCACTAAACTATGTTAGAAACCAAATATATATATTTTTAGATATTTTTGGCCAAAGGAAATGTTCCAGCAAAAAGCTATAACCTCTTCATGGATATTTTACTAGACACAATTCGTGGAGAAATAGCAACTTGTCTGGAATCCGCATTTGAAAAAATTTCTGCCAAAGATGCTGCAAGGATGTTGTATTTGCAGAATGAAGATGCCTTAAGGGCTCTGGCTGCAAAGGTATTTTTTGACCAATTTTAACTAAGCTAAGTTGAGATAAGGTGTCGATTCTGGCAGATTGTGAGTGTCATAGTCAAACAATAATGAATTTTTTTAGGTGGCCAATATTTTTAAAAAATATTACAAGAGATTTTAATAGATTAAACATGTCATTCGAGTAAATTATCTTTTTTTTTTTGGAGGGGGGAGAATTATAAAGTGTAAAAATATTAACAGAACATAGGTAATAACAAAACTAAATTGTGGTATAAAAATAGGTGAAATGTTATATTTGGCAGATAAAGTTTTTAGTGTATGTAATATCTTTGACAGATTTTATGTTATTTTTGACATAAAATTAATATTTTTTTGATAGTTGACACTTCAAAAATACAAATCTAACAGAATAATACAGTAAAGGAGGTAAAATCACGAAATGCAAATTTCGGGCAAATAGCAAGTACTTGGAGTAACTTGTATTATGCTAAGAAAGGTGCCCAGTATTGAATTGAACAACTTCCGATACTGGAAAAAAGGGTTGGCGGCGGGGGGGTCATTTAATGGGGAGGATAAAAAAAATTACTTACCCAATCAATAAATTATCGTTTTTTATCAGAAAAATATGAATTACAACGTTTCATAAAAATTAACCCCTTTCAAGTAATAGCGCAAGGAAAATTGTGATTTTTGCCAAGTAAATATTACATTGTTTAAAGTTTTTTTAATTTAACCGAAAATGGATAAAGTATTTTAGTTGACAAATAAAACGATTTTTTAAAATTTTTGTATGATGAGTATGAGAGAAGATATGGCCTGGCAAAAATAGTTGCTTAACCCTTTCAGTACGGTTGACCGATATATATGACAATATAATAAACATGTTCTGGAAACTACTGCGAGATATATCAGCGTGAAATTATTTTATTAATTTGCCACTTGGACGGCTGGCACATATATCGTGACCTAACTTAATGTCGTACGGACGAGCGTACTATATATCGGACAGTGGCGGATATATACGACACTCGGCGAGAGTGTCCGATATCATGAACATGCCTGTAAAATACCCTAAATTTTTTAGTCTTAACGTGTTTTAGTAGCGTTTATGATGTCGTCCGATTATCAAGCAGGTCCGTCGCGGAAAAGAGCAAAGCCAAGTATGGATGAAAATAATGTGTGTGGCTTGAGTCCAGAGGAAGTACGTAATATTAAAAAAATAATGGACAATATTTCGTTGTCTGAGAGCGAGGAGGAGCCATTTTCAGATAGTGGTAGTGAACATATACCAAGTGACGATGAGAGTGACGTGGATGTGGTGGAAAACTTGAAAAGCGACTTATGTGAAGATTCTGAAGAGGAAGAGCAAGAAACCACAGAGAATGACGAAAACGATCTCGATGTCAGAAGAAAAGATTATAGCGATTTACGTTTCAACTGGACAAGAAATGAGTTTGTGCCAAAGTTACATGAATTTGATAATAAAGGAAGTGGGGTAACGAATGATTATCTGTCAGACACCTCACAAGAAATAGATTTTTTTTTAAGTCTTTTTTCTGAAGAAATTGCTCATGTAATAATTTTAGAGACCAACCGCTACGCTGAGCAAAACAAGATAAATAATTGGAAAAAACTTGAAATAAATGAGTTTTTTACTTTCCTTGCTCTAACCATGCTGATGTCTAGAAACAAAAAACTTGAAATAAAGGAACACTGGTCAACAAATCCTTTGTTATATAGTCCTATTTTTAGTAGAAAAATGTCAAGAGATAGATACTTGCAAATTCTTAAAAATTTACATTTTGCCGACAATGAAAAAGCCGTAACTGGTAATCGTTTGTTTAAGGTTCAACATGTTTTAGAACAAATAAGTCAAAAATTTAAATCACAATTTTATCCTTTTCAAAACCTTGTGATTGATGAGAGTATGATATTATTTAAAGGAAGGCTTATTTTCAAGCAATACATAAGAACCAAGCGTCACCGTTTTGGCATAAAACTTTATGTCCTATGTGACTGTGAGACCGGTTTTGTACTGGATTTTATTGTTTATATCGGTAAAGATACATACTTTGCAGCTGAAAACATTGCTGGTTTGGGCACTTCCGGAAATATTGTTGCCCAGCTCATGAAACCTTATCTAGGAAAAGGGCATTCGTTATTTACCGATAACTTTTATAGTAGTCCAATATTATCTAATTTTCTGTATGAACACAAAACTAACTCTTGTGGTACAGTTAGATCAACAAGGCTTTACATGCCTCAATTGGAAGAAAAGCTCAAAAGGGGAGAAATGGACTGGAGAACTTCTGATACTTGTTTGGTTGTAAAATGGAAAGATCGAAGAGATGTAATGATGATTACCACAATGCATGAAAACCAATTTGTTACACTTGACAAAATTGACATCAGTACTATGGAACGTCAAAAAAAACCAAAATGCGTTGTCGAGTACAATAAACATATGGGATCTGTAGATCGCTGTGATATGTTAATAAGTAGCATTGATTGTATGCGAAAAACAATCAAATGGTATAAAAAGTTATTTTTTCATACAGTCGATATCTGTGTACTAAATTCTCATGCTATGTACTCCACGAAACAAACTACAAAAATCCCGCTTGCCAAATATCAACTAAATCTTATACATCAAATTTTTGAAAGGTAAGTTTTTTTTTGTAAATTATTTCCGTTTGTTTTCTAGAACTACTTGTTGCAGATATCAGCAAACAGTAAGAAAACCTACAACTATGTCTGCTGCAAATCCTGCGAGATTGGTAGAACGCCATTTTCCTGTGTTAGTTCCAGCCACTGAAAAGTCAAAGTTAGCATCCAGAAGATGTACTGTATGTTCGCACACAAAAGAAGGTGAAAAAAAGAGAAAGGTTTCCCGATATATGTGCGGGGACTGTGACGTAGGTCTATGTGTAGTGCCATGTTTCCAAATTTTTCATACACAGAAGAATTTTTAAAAACTAAACTAATCTGCTTATATTTTTATGTTATTTACACTTATTTCTTTCTTATAAATGTATTTAGAATGTAACTTTAATTTTTGAGTTAAAATACATAAAATATTTAAAGAACTGTTGTCAATTATTATGTGTATATATATGCCACTAGTCCATATGACTTGTCAAAAACTCCCGTCCACACGGCACTGCAAGCATTAAATGGTGCCGTCCTGAAAGGGTTAACGAAAAATAAAGAGACCGGATCGTTCTGGCGTAAATATCTGGAAAAATATTACTTCCACAAAAAAAAAATGATTACTATTATTTTGCAAGAAGACAAAATTAGGAAAAATTTGAGACCAACCAGAATCGTTTAAAATAAGCAGAAAAAAACTTATGGGCAAAATAAACTTTTTTCAAATTTTTTTCATGCTAATTTTTTAGTGCCATCTGGACTGTGTTGCTTGACAAAACTAATCCTTTAGTGAAAAGTCAGAACACATGTCCCTAAATATGTTCTGTTATTTTTAGTCCTATTGGATAATTATTTTTTATGTTTTGGACTAATGATAAATGTGGGTTAAATCTTGTTTTTTTTTTGTAAGACATTTTCAGTTTTTGGCCAATAGCGTGAAAAATATTTATTTTAAACAGCCAAACTTTGTAGTCTTTATTCAGAGTTGTTTTCATTTTAATTTTTTTATCCATCTTTTATCTGTAAAGGGATTTGGCCGTTTAAAAGTGCATATTTTATGTTTGCAACGGTTTTTTTTCGTGGGGAAATTATAAAAAAATGGTCAATCCAATTGAAATTTGCCATCACCTGACATTTCGGGGATAACAATGATTTATTGTTTATCTTGTTATTATTAGCCAAAAAAAAGTTACGGCCAAAAATTCTATTTTTTTCCGCAATTACAAAAAGATATTTCTTTTTTTTTTTAATTTAGGGGTAGTTGTTTCCGGGGTTGGGGAGGGGGTTAATAATTTCTTTTTACCGAAAATATTGTTAGTTCGTCGGTTCTAAAACGGAAAGTTGCCACAAAAAAAAATTAATAACGTTTTTTTTTATTTAGGGGTACCTTTCATCCCCTGGGGGAGTGGCAGGGGGAATGAATATCAAAATAGTCAAAATACGATAAAATATTTTCAAAAAATTGATTAAAAAACAAAAAGAATAATATGAGGTCATGTTTTTTTTTGTATTCTTTCTTATTATGGGGGTAGTTTTAATTCCCTATTATAAGCCCTTATATCTCAATTTCAATGCATAATAATAAAAAAAAATCTTAATTATTCTAAAAAAATGGCATTTATTTGATAATCTGAGCTTTACTTCCAAAATATTTCAAAAAAACCCCTAAAAAAGGGTAGTTTTTACTGTTTTAAGGGTGTTTCAGAAATTTCTGACATTAAAATCGTAATCAGTGACCCAAAAACCCTCCGGTACCTATTTTCATAAAAATTCATTTAATATTGCCTGAGATATTCAATATTTTTTTATTTTTGGCCAAAAAATGGTTGGGCCAATTTTTACAGCGTTTTGGACCAAATCCCAGTAACCAAACTTGTTTATTCCATATTTGACACCTTTCCTAACAAATTTTAAAAAATTTCAAGTTGATCTGATTTGCCGGAAACCACTGCTTCATTTTACAAAAAAATTTATCCCCTTTCCTGTACTATATGTAAATTATGTACGTTTAAATTTTTGAAATTTATTTTAGAAAAAATGGAAACTTGGCAAAGACAGTTTCTTCCACTTTACCCCGGAAGTTAAAAAGACTCACGAACCAATTCCGTCAGTAGAACTTGCAGAACAAGCTGTCGAATATGCTAAAGAGTTGGAAATGATTGTTTAATGTTTTCTAATTTTCTCAGAATAAATTATGTAATTGTGCTGAATATTTTATAATTTAAATAAAAAACCTTTATTATTAATAAATGATTAAATAATGATGATTGGTTTTATTTGTATATTCCCCACACATAAAGCTTGCTTATCGTAAAGGCGTGTTTCATGTAAAACGTCAGATGCTGCCGGAGGTTGTCAGATGCGGCTTAGACTGTATGAATATTTTCTGGTGTATAGTCTGTCTCAAAGTATACCGTGTTAGCTCTTGCCTTCATTTATGGATTATACCTGCCGACAACAATAAAACTGCGGATCGGTAGGTATTAAAGGACAGAACATTAGGGACGGACTTTAATAATATAAATATTTATAATTTATTGTTTATTTAGGTAGTATAATCTTAAAATTACATTAAGAAATTAAATATATGCAAAGTTTTAATAAATTTATAACTGCATTATCTATACATAATTACATTTTTAATCTAAATATCTAAATCTAATTCTGTTTCACTATCAGAGTCATTATTGAGATTAATTACAATAGGATTTATGTTGTTTTGGATAGAAATGTAAGAGTCCCCAATTTTTATAATGTGCTGTAGTGAATTTTTCCAGCTCTCAACTGGTATGTTAGTAATTACATTTTTTCTCAAATTTATAACACTGGGACTTAAAGTAGGTGTAAACATTTTCTGCTCTGATCTTTGATTTTACTTGGTTCCACATTAATGCTCTATGGGGTTAAACATACAGGATACGGAGAAAGCCGGTAAGACAGTATGCCCAGCCATGTTCAGCCAAATTATCACATACATACTGTTTTTTAATTGCATATGAATTTAGGACTTCCAAAAGATGCGTTTTTTTTGTAACTGAATTCAAAATAAATATCATTTTCTAACAAATATTCCTGGATTTCAGTTTTTGAACTTGCTAAAGCTGGTGCTTTGTATAGAAGACGGCTGTGGTAGCTTGCGTTATCCATGACAATAACAATGTTGTTTGGAATATTTTTTAAAAGATAATTTTGAAACCAGTTTTCAAAAAGTTCTGCACTTATATCCTGATGATAATCCAAGCTAGAATCCTTAATATTCTTTGCAGACAACAGCAAGCAGTTTGGGACAAATCCGTCTTCTACCACCGTGTATTATGGTAATGCGTTTTCCTTTATTTGAAGGTGCTTTCGTCTGACAGTTTTGACTGGAATCAACCCATCCTTTGGATACTGTGTCGTGTGTATCAAACCATGTTTCATCAAGGTAAATTATAGATGATTTCTAACCTATATCTTTTAATTTCTTGAAGGTAATTAAATCTCTAAGTGCGTAATCTGTGCGATTCCATTACTAATTGTCTTTTGTATATTTTGCGGTATTTAAATCCCCTTTTACAAACAACTTTATGGAGGGTTGCACGGCTAATATTTATATTGGTTTCATCTTCGTCTAGCTTTTTTTTCAGTTTATCCAAGGTAGGAATAACTCCGCTTTCATAAAAGACAATATATTTTCCTTCTTATTAGGTCCTGATCACTATTGTCTGTCTATACAGTGAGATTGAAAATCACTACGTTTTTTTCTTTTGTTCAATTCTTCACTAATAATAATATCCCTTATCAATGATATTAAAGTTTTTGTAAGTAGACAGGTTTCTTTTAAAGCTTCTTGTTTAATTAGACCTCTACTGATTAAAGTTTCATACACCTTTTTCACAACCTGTTTTGCATCTAATGACAAACGATTTCGACGCGACATAGTTATATTCTCGTAAAACAACTTTTTCGAAATGCACAGTAAAAACGGTTTTTCAACACTGCCACTAAAATATTAGCCAAAATATTTATATGGCTGGTTAATACTCAAGAAATACCTGGCCCACCCCTGCCCTTATGAACAAATGGGTTTACCCAATCACAATAGGTAATAAACTCGTTAAAGGTTTATTGGAGTATGGTCCGTCAAAAGCCATAACGATATACTTTGAGACAGACTATACGACCTACGAATCCGGTAATTAATATAAACTAAAAATCAATGTTTCGAAATACACTACTGCAAAAAATTAAGGGAGCACAAAAAATTGTGAATTTTTTAGTATTTCTGTGAAAAATGGTCGTATCGAGATTGTAAAAAAAGCATCTTGAAGCTTAAAGATTCTAGTTTCCAGATCTTTTAGCCAAAAATTTTTAAGAGCGACAGTTATCGAATAATTTGAAGGTATACCACGAAAAAAAATGTAATTTTTTGCATTTTTTTTTTGGTCCAAGGGCTTGGAATTTTTTTTTACAGTAAAATCATAGTATAGACTTGATTACCTGTTCATTCAGCTTCATCTTTCTTTTTTATTTTTTTCTATGATGATTTGTTCCGGAGATATCAGACTTTATATGCAAAAGGATTCTTTTGGCTTTAATCATCGATATCTCAGCAACCAGTCATCTGGCAGAAAATTGAAGAGCAGTTCCAAAATCTGCAATAAATTTCCTACAAAGTTGGCTTGCGGCCGTTGGAAAAAACCTTCTTTTTATCCTCAATTTTAACGTGAAAAAAGTGACTTTTTCTTGTTACGAAAAATCGTCCGTATCTTTGCGAATATTGATAAGGAGACTAATGTTTGCACGAATTTTTATACCCCAATGTACCCTCAACAACCATGCAAATCGGCAGTTTGATCGATTAAATGGTTTTTCTAAACCGTCTGATCAAAATTTTATAAAAAATTAAAGGAGCAAAATTTACATTTCCGAGTACCTTGTAACCCTCGTAAAAATGAAGAATTGAGATTTCTTAATATGTCAAACTATTGGGCATCTTTTATCCATTAAATTGGGAGATCGATTTAAAAATAAATAAATAAAATCAAATTCTGATTTTTTGTATCAACCGGTCGGTTTTACGCTTCTTTTGTGCATTCGCACGTTTGTGTGTATGTTAGTTTAAAAAAAAACTGTTGGATGGTTCTTTTGGATCAAAAGGATAGGGTGTAAAACAATTTTTTTCGCACTTGTTAGCTTTGTAGAAAATTCGAGAATAATCGCACATTTTTCTCAGATAGAAGATAAGTTAAGCCTAGAGGATATCAACTTTCAATAAATTAAAAATAAGGGAAATTATGGTGCGGAGACAGTATATTGCTTCGAGAATGAGTCAATATTTTTCTTTCAATTTAAAAAAAGTAAATTTTAAAAATGTACTAAACTTACCCCCACTTCAGTGCGAAGATAGATTTAACAAAGAATCCTGTAGTCGATTATTTGAAATTGCATTTTGCAGAGGCGCTAATTCGAAATGAAGGAGGCAATAGAAGGTACCTAAACACACACACACACACTTTTACTACCTTTTCGTCCACTTATGCACCCAGAAATTGCACATCATCGTCCCATTTTAAAATTAATTAACTGTAATACACAAATTTTCTTGAAAAGCCTTTACCGTTCGAACTCCTTGTATATTTATACTTCGTGGAGTCGCCGTCAGGGTTGTAAATACAAGTTGCATTGGTATATTATACGTCGTGTAATAGACTATTGCTGGGATTTGTTTGGAATATAGTAATAAAACTTTTGTAATCTCAATTACGTATACAATAGGTTTGTTCCAACAGCGCCAGAAACCGTTCAAAAACCGTCACCGAACGATCACGCTCATGCGCAGTGATTAAAATGCGTCCCAATTTAATCACTGCGCATGAGCGTGATGGTTCGGTGACGGTTTTTTGATGTGTTGGAACAAACCTAATATAATTGTGATCAAATCCCAGCAATTTAAAGAGGTTTGGTTTTTTATACCTGTAATGTACGTATATTATACGTATAATAAACCTATGCAAGATGTAATTACAACCCTGCTCTGGAGTCTATTCCATGATTCGAATATAACAGCTAAAACCTTGCTAAAGGTTGTCTATAACCATGGAGGTAAAAAGGAGGGAAGGATTACCCACTCTGTGTTATAAAAATGGCCCTCAAATTGCAGTAAATTAGTGAGGCTAGTGAGGGCCCCTTTTTAAGCAAAACAGCCCTAAGAGAGGGTGATCCTTACCTCTACAATCCATACCTAAACCAAAATATATCAAGAAAAATTATATTTCCAGATTCCAGAATTTAATAACAAAACGCGCCCGCTAATTGCCCTTATTAATACCGTGGTTTGTTAACTAGCTAGTTTATTGTAATAATAAACAATCAAAATCAGTTTCTGTTTGACCTCCGACCAGTGAAGTGCTCACGATAAGAAAAGGGCTGCTGTGCTTCAAGACGGGCGGCAGTTTTTTTTTTTCGGGAAGGCGGTTTGAGGAACTGTATCAACAGCTTTCACTCTCGGGGATCAAGGAGAGCTCACGCCAAACGATGGAGTACTTCTTCTGGGGCTAAGCGCTGTGAACAAAGATTCCTATACCTGGCCCACGAGGGATTTTCCTAATGGCGGAAAATTGTTGCGCGCTCAGCAGGAAGTGACAGTACTGACAGAAAGCGGTTATACGTAATACCAGTAGCAGTCCTTGGTCGGATCGCCATTGTTTGTGCCTTTTATCGATAAAATCATTGCAAAACAAGAAGGAAAAATCGTAATTTCGGGAGCCATCAGGGGCACATGCCCGTCTTACTGGAGACTAGAAATGAAACGGATAGTTGTTTGACCGGATACTGAATATTCGGCGAGCTGCAAGGCCGGATGACCGAATATCCGGCGGCCGGATATCTGGCCATTGCGATCGGGTTAATTCGGGCTGCTTTCGCTTAAAACTCGATTAAATCGAACGCGCATGTGTCGCGGGTGACATGGCAAAGTTAGTTTAGTTGCTATTTTAAGTTTTTGGAAGGTTTTTGTAACCTTTTGATCTTTAAATAAAAGTATGGCGAGCCGTTTTACTTTTTATTATTACCTGCTTGCGAGTATCAATTTAAATTTTCAGATAATTGAAATGTAATTTTTCTTTTCGACAAGTCATAGAATCCAAATATCATTTTTATGCGATTCAATTTTCATTATCTGAAAATAGAAATTAATTTAAATTATCAGAAAATGGAAATTACATTAAAATTATCAGATAATAGAAATTGAATTTTCATTATCAGAAAATAAAAATTAATTTAAATTAACACATAATAGAAATTCAATTTCCATTTTCTGATAATTTAAATTAATTTTTATTTTCACTGAACAGCCATAACGCTACAGCCCAACACCCTGTAGGTCAAATGAACCAAAACTGTCAAATGTCATTCGTCATTTCATGTCATGAAAAAAAGAGTATAGACCTGTCTAATAAAACAGCTGATTACGGTAAACAAACTTGCTGGAGGATTTCGTATTTCGTATTTTGTGCTGGAGGACAAACAACCCGCTTAGCAATTTAACCTGCCTGTGCATTGTCCTGTTTTAGAGTGATTTTTTTCGGATTTCAGGTAGTTTAAAGTGACTTTTTAAGTATATTTATATTATTTGGGAGTCTTAGTAATGGTACTTATAGAGAATCAATCATGAGCGACTATTTTGTGAAGCTACAAGCTGAAAATGCGGATGCCGCAAATCGATACAGACAAAAGCTCTCCGAAATTAATTTTGTGGATCCGTTTTGTATAAAAGAGAATTTAAGTATGAATCCTGCTGACTTTCCCCCTGTTACTCAAATGGATATTGTCTGCTATTTAGTGCTTACAACAAGCTATTACACACAACAAATGAAAGCCATGTGTTTTAAGTTCCTGCACATAGTGTGAAGTTTTTGGATGCAAAAATTATTAAAGACAACAAGGTGCTTTTAATAAAATTAAAACCACTGTACCAACCATGTTAAATTTAAATTGGATTTAAATAAATATTACTTTGTAGAACATACAATATGAACTGTGTCAAATCTGGTAACCAAGTGTTTCGGAAGTGTGGTCTCGTCACTTGTTTCAACTTTCATATATTCAACATATTTAAGTGGTGTTGGTTTTAAATTAAATAATTTTTACTATTCTTTATTTAGGTTTTTGCTTGTAAAGAAGCCTCTATCTGATTATTAAGTTTTGTTTATAGGTGGCTGTAAAGTTTTAAATAAAAAACTTGAATATGATAGAAATGTATATAATTTTAATAGGTATTTAGGTTATAAAGTAGAGCTTTATCAGGTGAATATTTTATGGCCTAGTAGCTTATGAATGAGGCTATAAAGTAATGAGAACACTAAAGATAATATACTAATTTCATACAAATCTTTGTTTTATTGCTTCTAAGTGGTATTGGAGAATTTAATTTTGTGTTTATTTGATTCTTAAAGGCCTGTAAGTATAACAGACTTGACCATTACATCAGTAATGACACCAAGTGCAATGTCATATTATCTGTTGGTGGCATTTTGATGTAATGATCGCTCAAATCCTGTACTTTACTCTAGTACACTTTTCTGTTCTGTACAATAAAGTAGTACTATATTGTAGTACCTACCATATAATTAAGTAACCCTTTATATCCCCTAGGTAGGTAAGTAGGCTTAAAGTAAGTGGACTTTTTATGCCCTCCATTGCGACCGCTCGGCCTATTGTAACTCACACCTTTTTATTTTTCTCCCAATAGGATCAGACTTCTAATGAATCCCATATCAGATTGGGAGAGAGAGTTCTTACATCTCCTCTTACTCATGTCGCTACCAGACATGAGCATAATATGTATTGTGGTGTCCCTGTCTCCTGGAAAGTATGACGAGCAGACGATAAGATCCGTCATGCCCTCCTTGGCTGCCGGTCTAGTGACATGGGTAGCTACCAGGTCCTTGTTACAGGAACCAGATGTTTCTTCTGAGGCCGTATCTTCGGCCTTTCCCTATGAAACCGGTCCTATCTGCTTTCTGTTTAAAGCCCCTAACATATATAATAGACCGTTTATTATTAAGCACTTAAAAAGTCAAACATAAATTTTTACCATTATACTTTTAATTTGCGCATGCAAAGCAACATTTATGATTGTTAATTTTTGTCGTAATATTTATTAAAACCCTTGTTACAAACTATTAAACAGACTGTTGATAGATTCCGTAAAGCATCATTCTTATTTAAAATAGAAGGAATCCTGTAAAAACCCACTCTATTCCTGTCTCCTCTATTAGCACAGTTTATAACACAACACAATGAAGGCATTATAATTATTAACTTCATAAAAATCCTTAAAAATGCACATTTGCTTATAAAAACCAAATGTAAACCTGTCCTCCAAGAGAATGAAATCAGCTGTTGTTGACAGTTCGTTAGACTGCCTTATGATTCGCGGGCTTTTTTGATAATTGACATTGACATAATCCTTTCATTTGACCTACTGGCTGTAGGGCTCTACAGCCATAGCGTTTTCCAATTGTATTTTCATTATCAGATAATGGAAATTGAATTAAAATTATCAGAAAATGAAAATTGAATTTCAATTATCAGATAATGAAAATTGAATTAAAATTATCAGAAAATGAAAATTGAATTTCTATTATGTGAAAATAAAAAATAATTTAAATTATCTGATAATGGAAATTTGATTTTCATTATCAGATAATGAAAATATTATTTTTATTATGTAAGAATTGTTAAAACCATTTTGAATTTTATTGAAGTTCTATTTTCATTATCTGAAAATGAAAATTGCATTTCTATTATCAGATAATAAAAATTGAATTTCCATTTTCTGATAATTTAAATTAAATACAAACGCCGTTTTACTTTTTAATAGACCTTTGCTTACCGTTTATCATCAAAATAAACTTTTTTTTGAAATCTAAGGCAAACATGAATAAAAAGTAAAACGGCTCGCCATATAAAAGCCTTATTTATAACATAGGTCGATCATTTTTTTGTTATTTACGTTACTTTTATTTAAATTCGGTATCCGGCCGGATATTGAGTTACTATCGGGTATCCGGCCGGATAGGCCGGTTACCGGATATCCGTTTCATCTCTACTGGAGACTCCTACATAGACAAAGCCCGGGAAATCTGTCTGGATCGGGGAGTACTGGCAATTGACCCAATTAGGGATCTAAGCCAAAAACAAAGAAACAACAACAATCAAAATTTTAATCCAAAGTTTGGAAGCTTCGCTTACATATTTTTAAAAGAGGATATTTTTGAATCCAACTTAACATCGAAAGCATCCCGCAAATGTTTAGTATCCGCCATAAAAGTTTAATAAAAATATGCAGATAATTGTTTCAGTGCTATTTTCAAAATTTTGCAAAATTTTACACCTTTCCTGTTAAGTATTTAAGGAATTAAAAACAAAAATAATGGTACCTATATTATGCAAACTTTGAATCAAGAATAGATATTGGCAATACAAATTATAGACACTATGTCATTTTATGTAAAATATAATTCTAAAATAAAAATGTATTATTAATATTATTAAGTTCACTTTCCTTGTGGTCATTTAAAAATTAAAAGGACTGAAAAGGTAAACAAACGATCGACCTAATTTCTTTACGGTGTTGCCAGATAAAACCAAGAATTTTCTTTCCTAAATTTAACAAACTTATATGACCAATGGTAAAGCTTTAGGTTTAAAAAATCTCAATCCATATAATTTTTTTTTAATAAAACATACAGTAAGATTAAAGACAATGTACAAGGTTATTTTATTTTTTTCATTAAACTCTGACCTAAATGTGGTAAAAATAAAAAATATATTTAAATATGAAAACTGACAACGTTGTAGGTCCCATACCCGCGAAATGTTCGTGTTCATTTTATAGACCAACTACTCCACTGCAAGTAACTGACCAATCACAAGTCAATTTAAAGCATGGCCACCACGAATGACCACCAACATAGATATATTCTCGTTTCTTTTTTTAACTGGGGAAAGAAACGATAGCAAGATAATCTGCCAAAGTAGAAACGTTTTCAAACGAAATAACCCGACAAAACCAGCTGTTGCTTATCAAAATAGTGGGGGATAAATAATGCCGATAGTGGTGTCACTTGTCCCAAATAAAGCCGCCAGAATTTTCCCTCTAATTTAAGTTCAGCGGGAAAACTTTTATTAATGTGCCTTTATGAAACGACTGAAATGCTTTCTTTTTATGTATGTTTTGTAATAATAGTGGTTTGAGTTAAAATAAGCAGGATAACGGTCTAAAAAACCTGGGAAGCACGCTTGAGTGGACCTACCCCCGTATTAATAGCTATTAAGGGTTGCAACGGTTTTTTTGATCTTATAAGTGGTTTTGCTTTTGTATAATGGAAGATGAAAATGATCAAGGTGTTCCTAGAAGATCCTTAAGATTGGCTTTAAGTGAAATAAATGAGAGTACTGCAGAAGTGGCCACTCCAAATAAGAGTTCCAATGTAGAAGAATTGCTTGTTATACAGCGAGGACCCAGACGAATGCCGATAACATGGTCGCCTGTTGATTATGACAGGTAGCAAATTATTTATTAAATTAAACTTAATTTAAAAGGAATATGCCTTATGTAACCCAGTTAAAAAATACTCATATACAAGAATACTCAGCACAGTAAATTAGTTAATATGGTTAATATTTATATTAAGCTTTTTCTTGGCTTTTTTATGTGGTTGATTTCTTGGCTAATGAATTAAAAAGTAATTAAAAAAATTTTTTTGGTGTTTTTAAACTAATAAAATTGGTGTCTTTTTTTATCTTTGGACAGTCCATGAAGGCTGAGGCCTAAGTACTAACATACCATGAGTGTATTAGATTAAATATGAATTTCTTGAATGTATGCCCTCTTAATCTGTTGTTCCTGTTTAACTGGAAGAAGTTCAAGCTGACAGAATAATGCCCATGCAATATTTTAAATTATGTCTCTTTAAGGCCTCCCCGAGTTCGACGCTCTGACAAAGTTGTTAGGTTTAAAACTTTCATTCTTCCCTCTTGGGATAAATTACGGATATTTGGACACATTTTGGTGATTCTTCGTTAGGTTTGTTTCAAGGCATGTATCTCTTTAACCAATTATGGGTTCCATACTGAGCTCCATATTCAAGTATTGAGCGTATATATGTCTTAGAAACTCTTTCTAAAAATTCTGGTGAGGTATTCTTAAATGCCCTCTGTACCATATATGAAATAGTGTTGGTCTTTGTAATTATCTTTTCTATATTAAGCTCCCATTTAAGATCACTAGAGATCAGAATCCCTAAATTGTCTTAAGTGGATACTGTGTTTAAAGTGACCTCTCCAAGAGTGTACTCTAAACAAGGATTGTTAGAGCCTATATGCAATACTGAACACTTTTCTTTATTGGGGGGTATTTAAGGGTTTCCGTAAAAAACACCTTGTATCTTCGAACGGCTAGACCGGGGCTAGTTAAAAGTTGTGGTTAGTAGTAGTTGAGCTATTCTTGGGCTATAAATGTTATTATTATTTAAAGTTTTGTTAGTTTCACATTCGCCGCTAGATGGTTTTTTTTTGAAATTCCTACAGAAATAGTGAATATTCTCAAAAAAATTAAAAGCAGTGATGACTTTTTTTCATAAAAAAGTAGCTAGGTGATGCTCAAACAAGCTCGCGAAAACCATATCTCGATATCTTGTTCCTTACCTAAAATTTAGACCAAAGAAAATTTTATACGTCAATATCTCAAAAACTATAAAAGCTACAAGAAATTTTATATGACATAAAATATGTATTTTTACGGAACCTTTAATTTAGGTTATATAATTCTTTCGCCTAAATGCAATACTTTACGAGTTATAATCAATAAATCAAATTTTCAGGATTTTTTTAAGATATACCCCTTGAATTTTTTTTTATGATAACTCGTAAAGTAATAATAATAATAATAATAATAATAATAATATTAATATCCTTTATTTCCAACAAAATCATTTACAATGACAAAGAAACGTCAATATATTTAAAATACATACAATTACCTAACATATTAAAATCATAAAAAGTATAAATACAATTAATTAAAACCAAATTAAATCTGTGTGCAAAATAACAATCAAGATGAAACACTCTTACATGTACATAAAAAATAATCTAATTAATAATCAAAGTTGAAAGAGTAGAAACACTTACTCTGCAAAAATTGCATCACAGCCTTTCGAAATTTATAGCTGTTCTCTATTTCACTCAAGCTAGATGGCAAAGAATTATAAGCCTTCACTGCACGATAATAAGGTCCCCTCTCAAAAAATGTTGAGTTGTGAGAAGGAATACTAAGACCACCCCTGCCTCTAGTAACAATTGTCATGGAGTTTAAGTAAAAATCAGAGTTTACACTGAATAAATGCGGATTTTTTTTACAAACATTACCAAGGCTAAGAAATAAAGACTAGGAACAGTCAAAAAACCTAGACTATTAAAATGCGGTTTACAAGAGGATCGAGGATGAATTTTAAGTATGCATCTGATAATACGCTTTTGAGTTTTAAAGATATTGATCGCATGTGTGGAAGATCCCCAAAACAGAATCCCATAACTTATAAGGACTGAACACAAGCAAAATAGAAACTACGAATACTGTCTACAAAAAGTGAATCTCTCAATCTTCATATCAACGCACACATACTGTTCAATTTAGATTGCAGGGAGTGTATATGGTCTTTCCAACTTAAGTTTGAATCAATTATAACTCCTAGAAATTTAATGTTGTTGACAACCGGGATGGATTTACCATTCATCTTAGCATAAAGGGAATGACTTTGTGTTAACGATTTTTTCAAATGTTATTAGTCCAGTCTTATCTGCGTTTAATCTTAAATAATTTTGTTGGCACCAATTCATCATCTGCTCTGCTGCACCGAACACGCCCCAGATAGGGTCCCCAAGCACCCGCTCGCCAATACAACCGATGTATCATCAGCATACTGACACACATGACCCGAGGTAAACACCCCAGAGAGACTGTTCACATAAAGCAGGAACAAAATTGGGCCCAGTATTGAGCCTTGAGGAACACCCTGCTTTACCTCCGTAGTCCCAGAGAACCACTGCTTCCCATTACTTGTAACACATACTGATTGCTTTCTTTCTGCAAGATATTATGATTTTATTAATAAAGCACTTGCACCCCTCAGCCCATAACCTTCCAGTTTATCCATCATTAGTTGATGGTCAATAGTGTCGAATGCTCTTGAAAGATCAAAATACAGACCTGCTACCTTGTCATTATTATCCACTTTTTTATTAAGTAACAAATAGTTTTAAAAATTGCTAGTTGTGTAGAGCTTTTTGGTACAAATCCATGATGGGTATCTTTTAAAATGTTATGAAGGAGTAAAAAGTCCATGATTTTAGAATAAATGGCTCTCTCAAACACCTTAGAACCTGATGGCAACACCCACACTTGCCTGTAGTTTTTTCCCAGCTGCCGCTCACCTTTTTTAAAAGTCGGAACTACTTTTGCTTTCTTAAGCTCCATAGGAAAAACTCCCGAACAAAACGACTCATTAATTATGTGAGCGAATGGTTCAGACACCCATTCACCTGCATATTTGAGAATTCGAACTGGAATCTCGTCAAGTCCAGCAGAGAACTTATTTGGTAGGCTCATAATAATTCTGAAAGCCTCTAGTACATCAACAGGTCCAAGAAACAAAGTTGGAAAATTACCTGAGGGTTCTGATGATGTGTTATTACGAGCTGTCATGGGTAAATTAAATTGTTCACTAAATAGTTCTGCAATGATTTGGGGGTCCTCTATAATCTCATCAGTCTCTAACCGTAACGATATATTAGCATATGATTTAATTTTGTTAGACTTAAAGATATTCCATGCTGTTTTGACTTTATTATTGGAATTTGAAATTTTATTATCATTGATACCCTTTTTGTAGTTTGATATAAATTGTCTATACTGCTTCCTCTCATTTTTATACTGATTATAAATGTTTTGGCTGTTTGTTTGTTTATACCAAACATACAGGTCTTTAATATAGGAGGAATACATTTTAATTTCCGTGTTTACCCAATTTTTGGGAGTGATTTTTAATACGTGAGGAGGAAATAGGGAATGATATGTCAAAATAGTAGAAGAATATGTTGAAAAAAATATTATATTTCTCCTTGACCCCTACAGCTTCCCAAACAGGAACCCAGGTTTCAGTTCTAAGATAATTAAGAAAATGTGTTATGTTTTGTTGGGTAAAAAATCGTTTGTTTATGTACTGTGGTTTAGTTTCCTGTTTAGGGGTTTTAAAATGTAATATTTGACCATAGTGATCAGAAATATTAGTAATCAGCATGTCACAGCCAAGAAAATCTATGTCTAGGATGTTGCTAAAAATATTATCAATTTGAGAACCAGAGGCAGCAGTGACCCTAGTCATTTCTTCAACATGAGGCCTTTCATTTAGATGAAAAGATTATATAACTTAAATTAAAGGTTTCGTAAAAATACATAATTAATTTCTTATAAAATTTCTTGTAGTTATTATAGTTTTTGAGATATTGACATATAAAATTTTCTTTAGCCTAAATTTTAGGTAAGGAACAAGATATCGAGATACGGTTTTTGGCGAGCTTGTTTAGGCGTTATTTAGCTACTTTTTCATGAAAAAATAATTATACCAATGCATCATTTAATTCTTTTGAGAAAATTAACCATTTTTGTCAGAATATCGAAAAAGCCCTCTTGCGGCGACATGTGATACTAACAAAACTTTAAATATTATAACATTTATAGCCCAAGAAAAGCTCTTATTAACTAGCCTAAGGTTGTTAAAATCGGCTTAGCCGTTTCGAAGATACAGGGTGTTTTTTACGGAAATCTTTAAATACCCCCCACCACTTTATTTTTAGAGATACAGCAAAAATTGTCAAACAAAAAAGATTCAAATTATCCTCGACTTTAAAAATCAGGTATTTTTTTGTTAGGTTAATATAGGAAAATTCACAAAAACATCACTTTTTTACATTCAAGATTGCAGTTACGCCCCCTAGCGGCCATTTCAAAAACTTACTATACATACTAACTTTTCAGTTAGTATGTATCTCCAACCATTCTCAAGTGATAACTAAAAGCTACTTTTAAAGCTATTGCTTATATACTATTCCTTGTTTACCAAAGCTTGACCGATTTATCACAGTTTAACAATGGATGCCAAATATCCGAAATATCAATACTAGCCTTGCTAAATAACGCAGTCTAAGGCTTAAATAGATACTTAGTTTACAGGAATAATAGCCAATAGAACCTTGAAGCTATTAAGTTAGTCATATCTTATCTCTTAGTTTCACATATACTTTGTTTCTAGGACCAAACTGCTGGGACCACCCAGAGAAAAAACGCCAGAACCTCTTCCTCAACGCAAATCGGACATAAACCCCAGATTGAGGAGAAGATTGATAATGACCCCTGAAAAAAATCCTTCACAAGAGCTTGGGTATTACATCGCTAAAAAACTTAAGACCTTAAAAAATCTCGAGAAAGCAATGAAGGTTAGTTAGGGTATTATAATATAGGGCCATATAAACGTCTTAAGATGGAAATAAAATAAGAGATTTAGATAAAGTATAAATAAAACAATAGGTCTGTCAATTAAGTCATAGTTTAAAGAATATACAATATATGAGTTGCGTCCGTCACTCGTGGCGGCTCTCAAAACGCACCCGTCTTATCCCCGTCTGTCCAGTATGTTCGTACCAGTCTATGGCCGAATGATACGCACTGCGCCAGAAATTGTTTTGCTGTAACCATGTGCTTTGGTATATTGTGTCCCTAAAAAGTTGTTGAATATGATATTTATTTTGCACCTTCTCAAGGTTAGACACATGTACCAAATAGGAGAGAGACCATACACAGGACAAATATTCCATTCTTGAACGTACCAAGCTATTATAAAGAAATTTAAGGCATTTAATGTTGGTGAATCCACGTGAAAACCTGTTAATAAAGCCTAACAATTTAAGTGATTTATTAACAATGGAATCGTAATGAAGATTAAAAGTCATCTTAGTGTCCAAAATAAGACCCAAATCTGAAATTGAGGACACTCTTTCAAGATTTTCCTCCTGAATTTTATAATCAAAGTTTATACAATTTGCAGTTCTTCGAAAGCTTATACAGTTACACTTTTTGATATTTAAAGCAAGTTTATTCGCAAAACACCATTCATTTAGGCGGTTCAAATCATCCTGCAATGATACACAGTCATCCAAAGTTTTTATAATCCTAAATAACTTTAAGTCATCAGCATAAAAAAGATGTTCTGAATGAATTTGTTTAGTTAAGTCGTTAATAAATAAATTAAACAAATATGGACCCAAATGACTCCCTTGAGGTACACCTGATGTTACTAGGATATCTCGAGAAGTAAATCCTTTTATTCTTACATTTTGTTTACCTCCATTGTTTCCACGTTTATTGGTATTTGTATTGAAAATATATTATCAAATATCAAGCTTGGTAAAGTGCTTTGGGATTCACTGAGTTCCATAAATTTGCTAATTATACGCTAGAACAATGTCAAAACCGTATTAGAGTTTGTGCTTTTTCAAAGATGAGGATTTTTTAAACCCTTTTAGGAGTCGCATTCATTCATATGCGATTCCAACTGTAGGTTTACCCAGTGAGCCTGCTAGGGAGGATAATTTTTTTTTTTTTTTTTTTTTTTTAAATTATTTGACGGTTAGTCATCTGTTGGTTTTAATCCATTTAACTGACAACTATTATCTAGTAATCATGGGGTTAGAACCAGCTACTAGAGTGAAAACTCCGAAGAGTGAGGTAGAAACTGTTTCTATAACACAAAATCTAAACTAGAAATGAAAACAAAAAGAAACTCTAAAATTATTATAACCAAAACTGGAAGGGATTATTGTCGGGTTCGGTCAATGGGTTCTTATTAATGTCTCAAGGATCTTATGCGTCACGATTACCTAAAATAGCATTCATGCCCTCTCTGAAGGCCTGTTCGGCTGCTCTGTCTTCTACAGCCTGATCTGTCACTGCTGCAGCTCGGTTAGTGACGTAGGTGTCAATCATATTGTCTATGTCTCCCATGTTAGGGATACGGGTAGGCCATCCTGCATAGCGGCCTATTGCTGTATTCCCGTCTGCCTTAATAGCTATTTCCTTCGCCACCCAACCAAGATTCTTGTATAGGCTGCCTCTTGCATTTCCAAGATCTTTACGGTATCCATAGTATAGGTTATTTCCTACTAATGCCACTGCAGTAAGGAAATTGTTCCAATCATTGGGTAACAATAATGACACTTTCGCCCAGTTAAAGTTTCGGTGTTGACGAATTGTATCCAGAATTGTAAAATACACTGTCATGCCAGAGCCTGCAGCTTGTTGAACAGTGAGGCCTAATCGAAGAGCTCCTTGAGGGATTTGCCTGTTCCATCGCCTGAAAACCACTGCAATGTTAACGTCATCGATTAGAGTTCCATAATTTTGATATACTTCCTTGATTATCTGTCCATCAAGTACTACGTCCTTACCAAGATCTTGGGTTATCCCTGTTATGATCTTGTTCAAAAACTGTTGGGATACGATACCCCGCTTTACTATTGACACAATGACAGTCGTTAATATGTCGATCCCTCTCTTAAGAGATCTATTCGTGGGCTGAGAAGACAGGTAATATAAAATCCCCATCGCTTGCTCTGGACTTAAGTCCAAAGCTTCTATTGCCTCGTTGGTAGCTGGCCAGCTAGCTGCTGCAGGGGCCTCGTATCCATCTTCCCCTTCGTCTTCTTCGTCTCCTTGCACAGCAGGGACCTCAAGCTGCCCGGCAAAAATGGATGCTGGATCAGCACGATTGTTCGCAATTCTCTGACATTCGGCCAGATATCCGGCTCTGGTACCCGAAGAGTATTGTGGGAGCATTTCGTTTTGCATAAGCATTTTCACACTGGCTATCAACATATTACGAGCTCTGTCTTCGTCGAGTAGATAATCCGCATCAAGAACAGGCGCCAACGTCTCACCTATAACCGCCGTGTCAATAAGAGTTTGATTAGGGCGGACATTTGCACCCTTAGTACACCACCAGCGTCCATATGTAGCAAGGCAAGCCATGGTAGGAATACTGATATCAATCCACTCGTCATCCCTAAATGGGTAGATATCGACATGGGTAAATATCAGTTGCTTGAGAAATTTGTCTGCCTCTAACACCAGATTGAAATACCCAGCGTTATCAAGTCCTCCTTTTACTCTGTATGCGACATCATTTTCTCCTGCCATGATTCTGCTGACTATGTCTATACAGAATTAGAGTTGATTCTCAAGATGATAATTGATTAAGGCACTTAATAAGGCACACTAAAATAGAATACCACTCAAACACTTTTAAATCAAGTAGTAAGTTTAAGAGGTGTCTGTCTTAAAATATGTTCTCTTCAAAACTAGAGTAAAATTAGCTGTGTACCTTTTAATGTATAAAAAGACCATCTTTAGAGAATTATAAACACATTTTTTTACCTGTAGATTACAAACCGGGGTAAATATTTACCCCACGGGATTTTTGCTCTTAAAATCGTTCTGAAAGCAGTAATCTGACTTATTAGTACTCGAATTTTTTCGTTTTTTTATGAGAGAATGGTGGAGAGCAAATTCAATTTAATCAAGATTTAGTTGGATAAAAATTGATTTGAATAACTATAAATACTAAAAGACAGTCAAACCGTCATTTAAGAAACAAAAATTTATAAATATTTTTCTAAACAACCTATTTTCAAATTTCCAACGGGATGCCAAAGAGGACACATAAGGCCTTTAGAAAAAATATACCATCATGATGTTTTTCTAAAAAAGTCTATTTACTTGAAACTTTCAAAATTTAAACAGATTGAGAATCCGATCAATGGAAAAAATCAAATAAATATCCATAAAATATTGGTTTTCAAAAATTTATATCTGTTTCTTTTATGGAAAATATGAAAAAAAGGTAAATTTAACAGATATAAAAAAAAATTCAAAAGTACAGTTACAATTTTACTTATTATTATTTACTTATCAAAATTTACCTGGGGTAGATATCTACCCCGATTTGTAGTTCTAGGAATAATTATTAATAGGTAATAGAGAAAAAAAAGAAAAAATTTAACATTTATTTACAGTGACTTTGGTGACCATAAACAAATTTTATTAACATTATGCTAATAGTATCGTAATAATCATTCAAATAATAAAAAATCTATGCCGCGTTCCCCGACAATTCGGATCAGAGGAAACGCTTGAATAAATTTTTATCGTTTACATAAAAATCCCCTGAAACTTTTTTGTTGGTTCGCGATCGGCGGAGACACCGCACCGTCTTTGAAGCCAAAACATCAAAGGTTTATATGGAAGTGACTCAACTTATATATTGTATATTCTTTAAACTATGGTTAAGTATAGTGCCTTATTTGGAAGCAAATAAGTCAGATGTTTAATGGATTTTTTTAATTCTACGTTCCCCAACGTATTAACATAATATTCAGTGTTGAGATTTTGACTATTTTTTTAAATAAATATTTTCAATGCGTTTTTCTTAAAATGGGGTAGGTAAGTTAAAAATGATGTTTTTCTAAAAAATAGCTTAGTATTTTCTAGATTAATTTATTAACTTTTATTTGAAAGGGTACATTATAGAGATTTATAAACATTTTATAAAGAAAATTTATAAAGCTATACCTTTTGTTTTATAAAACTTTTGTATCTCTTATAGTTTTTGAGATATAACCGAATATTTTTAAAAATAAAAACGTCAAGCTAGAAAAACTACACAAATTTTTTTACAATATAATTAATATATTTTTACAAGATCTTTAATTTAAAGTTAATTAACCTTTTTGTAAATCTAAGCTTTAAAACAGCCAAAAATCAACATTTTAAAAACAAATAAATTACAATTATAGTTAGGAATGTTTGAAATAAGCTTTTTGCTGATCTTGATTGTATTTTATTTTATTGGTGCACTGGAAAAGTACAAGTAAGGAATGCCTTTCTACACGGTATCCCATTTTTATTATGCAATTTTTATGTACTAGGTTGTAAAGCAACAATTGCTGCTTTATTTTATAACATAAATGTGTTTTGTTATAATTTTACAGCAGTTGCCACAAAAGGCACTTAAAAAAACTCTAGGAGAACTACTTTTGAGATATTGAGCTTTGAAAACTGACCTATTTGAAGTGGTAGAACTTAACAATATATTATATAATCAATTATCAGCTCTTTAACTCTAAAAAGGTTCAAATTACGAATTTTCCAAAAAAGAACAATTTTAGAATTTTAGCGGTTTTTCGCTGCGTGAAATGCACCGATGGGTTTTTATAAAAAAAAATTTGCTTTGTTTTCGATTCTTTACAGAAGTCCTATTTACAGTATGGCTCTAAAAGAAAAAGTCTCCATTTTTTATAAGGTTTTTTTATATAAAAAACAGAGATAACTAACTTTTTTTTATTTTTGATGTTCTATTCACTTTTTCTAAGCACTGTTGGTTTATTGTTAAATTTTAAGTACCAAGAAAATCTTTGTAAACTTTTTTGATAAAGTAAGTTGTGTTAATTGTAAGTAAGCAGTTTCTGGATAGGTAATACTTTCAGACAATCTAACATATAATTAAGTCGTATAGCTTACCATATAAAAAATAAATGTATAATTTTAAGTAAAAATATATTTTTAGTAAATTGTCTGAACTTTAGGTTTAAATAGTAGCTTACCTTTAGTATACGGAGTAAGTCTTAAAAATCGTTTTATAGCTCTATCTTGAAACAGTAGCGAATATTTTTAATTTTAGTTAAAAGCGAAGAGGGCTTAAGTAACAAAATTGTATTTAAAGAATTAATTGATTCGTCCGTTACTTTGTGACAGTACATTTTAACTATGTAAAATAAAACAACTTGAACTTTGTTAAATGTCACGTGTATTAAAATATATGGCGTTAGCCTTCAGTAGTAACTACATCTAAGAGCTTAGCAAGATTGAGATAAAACTAACTAAAATTAATAAATAAATCTGGAATTTTTACCCATCAATGTATTTATTTATTAATTTTAGTTAGTTTTATCTCAATCTTGTAAGCGTCTTGAAGATGTAGTTGTACTACGAAACGGCCGTAACGCCATATATTTTAATACACGTGACATTTAACAAAGTTCAAGTTGTTTTATTTTACATAGTTAAAATTGTATTTCACTATTTTTCCTTGATGTATTTTTAAAAATTGTATAGATAATATCCCAAAATAAATTTAATTGGGGCTGCTAAAGTCTTTATTCCTACAGTAGAGTCACGCTAATCCGAACCTCGCTAATTCGAAAATCCGCCTAATCTGAACAGGGCCAGAACAATGTTTTTATATAAAATTGAAGAACTAGGAAAAAAAAAGAACAAGCCCTTTCAAGTAACGACGTACGTTTATTAACAAAATCTTATACATGATTTATTTATGTATAAGATAAATAATAAAGTAATGGAAGTTAAAATGAGTAGCCAAGTGCACCATCTATTGTTAAATAATAAAGGTGCATTTAGCGCCCGACTTTTAATATTTTACCTGGCATTATTCGCTAATCCGAACAAGGTTCGGTCCCAATTAGTTCGGATTAGCGGGTTTCTAGTGTATTTCATAGAAGTAAATGTCATCAACGAATTTAGTGAGTTTCTCTGTGCCCTTATTATTTTCCTAAAATTGTAATAAAATATTTCTACATAGAGAGCTTTTCAAAATATTTATAGCGTTTATATTAATTCTGATAGTTGGTAAAAAGTAGTCATAATTCAGCTGTACAATTGAGCCGCTCAGAACCATAGTGGCCCAACCCCAATACTGTTTGAAGGGAGTAAATAGAATATAAAAAATTACTTATTTTTGCATCGATCATAACTCACCAAATTCCAAAAGAAAATATATGCTGCCATCTATGAACAACACACCAAAGGTGGCTTGAACCACTATGCTTTGGAAAACAATAATAATAATAACATAATAAACTTTATTAAAATGAATTAACTAGATTTTTACAAATTTGTTGGTTAGGCTACTATGGTTTTGAGCGCCTTAAATTTAGGTTTAAAGAACAAAGTTTATTATGTTAGTTATGCCAGTGCCTTATGTAAAACATTAATTAGGTAGCTTATTTATAAGAAACCGTTTGTTAAGAAATTGTATTTTTTTAAATAAAACGTATGGAATTATTATTAAAGTTGTTTTATTTGATTTATAAAGGTTACATATAATGACTGATTTATCATATTTTGACCAATTATCTATTATTAGGTAGGTACAGAGCTGTCAAAACTTGAAGTACTTGAACTAAAATTTTACTTCAAGTACTTTCTGTATTTTGAGAGGTCATAACGTTTCAAAATATAAAATAAAAAATTCATTCAGATCGAATTAGAAAATTATATTGGACCTCCAAACCAGAAAAAATTCCAAAATAAATTTGCAAATGTACATTTAAAGTTTCACTTGTTCTTGAAGTACTTTTCAGAAAATCATATACTTGGTACTTGTACTTGAAGTTCTATTTAGGAGTACTTTGACAGCTCTGATTAGGTAATTAAAAAATAGGTCACGTAATGAACTATTTTAAATTTTATTCAAATAGTTTTAAACATAATATGATGCATATAATATATATAGTCGAGGCAATGAAGCACTAAAAAGGCCAAAAGTTCGGAATTTTTTCCACTAAGACGGATCGGAATGCGGTTTTTTGCATTCGCTTCCAAAATTTTTTTGCAAAAATGTACCTACTTTGTGACTTATACAAACCGCAAATTGCATTGCTGCAGCCAAAAATGCATTTAAAAAAGGCATTTTTTTGAGACGGCTTTGGAAGATTTAATAACTTTGTAAATAAGAGTCAAAACTGGAACAAATCTGGTTTTTGGGGGTTTTTGAGGTCGCTAATCAAGCTCACGAACGCCGATGAACGTCATCTCCGTGGGACTCTCCCAAAATTTACGCGGGGAAGGAGAGAAACTCGACGCCCAGGGGGTTTTTTGGGTCGCTGAATTCAAATATGGCATCGGCAAACACTCCCCAGACACCTGGTGCTGCAGAAAATGGACGTGGGCGTCATTTCCGAGAATTTTCCTTCGCTCAGGTTCCGGTGCACTAGATGTTCAGGGGATCGTTTTCGACGTGAAATTTGAATTAAGCGCCCAAAAAAACGCCTCTACAATGATTTTCAAATGTCAGAAAAATTCTCGGGGATGACGTCCACGTCCAGGTTCCGCAGCACCAGGTGCCCGAGGGGTGTTCGTCCATGCCATATTTGAATTCGGCGATCCAAAAACCACCGGGCGCCCAGTTTCTCTCCTTCCCCGCGTGAATTTTGGTAGAGTTCAACGGAGAAGACGTTCAGGGCCAAGTTACGGTGTACCAGGTGTTTGGGGGTCATTTCCGCCGTGAAATTCGGATTCAGCGCCCCAAAAAACCCCCATAACGATTTTCGGTTCGTCTTTTACGATTGTGTAAGGAAAACCCTCGGAGATGAGGTCCGCGCCCAGGTTCTGGTGCACCAGGTGTCCGGGGAGTGTTCGCCGATGCCATATTTAAATTTAGCAACCCAAAAAACCCCCGGGCGTCGAGTTTCTCTTCTTCCCGGCGTGATTTTTTGGAGAGTCCCACGGAGATGACGTTCATCGGCGTTCCTGAGCTCCAGGTAGATTGTGGCTCAATTTAAACATCATAATTGTGATCAGCGACCTCGAAAACCTCCGAGAACCCGATATGGGCTAGTTCTGACTCATATTTGAATGCATTTTTGGCTGCAGCAATGCAATTTGCGGTTTGTTTAAGTCACAAAGTAGGATCATTTTTTACAAAACATTTTTGGAAGCCAATGCAAAAAACCGCCTTCCGATCCGTCTTATTGCAAAAAATTCCGAGGTTGAATGCTTCATTGCCTCGATTAATATAACAATACCAAAAAATCCTTCCGGCTGGATAACATACTAAATTTTCTCATAAAATGTGCTCCAAAGCTTTCATCTACATGTACTTACAGCTTTAGGATTTCTTACAAGGGGATGTTCTAGATTAAAGCTTAGCTGATTTGAAGCAAACCAGGAAGAAACCCTTGACTGTACATCAGATACCTTTTCTTGGAAGATTTAAAATCATTATCTTGTAATACTGAAAGATCCTTTTTGGACTGACATAAAACGCAAGATCAACACTTGGTATTTATCGGTTCTAATAGTTTTGAAATGTTTCACGACCGTACAGAAACTGCGGGTTGGAACGAACCCTGCCTTAAGAAACAGTAAAGCGTAAGCACTGGACTACGTATTTTAATTGTGAAATATAATAAACCTATTTTATTAATAATTTTACAAATCTAATAACTCCTCTTCATCTCCTCCGATGGCTTTCCAGAAAGCAGTAACCATTTGCTCGGCGCATTGTTTCCTTTGACGCATCGGCAACGACTGTAAACTGTCTTTCATCATGTGAAGGTGTGAAAATAATTCGGTAAAATCATCATCTCCTCGTAATTCGTCTAAAAACACATTTTGCACTACAGGGTGTTCGAAAAAAGCATGGCACAAAATGATTTTGGCATCATAACATTTTTTTAAATTTAAATATGTTGTGTCTTAGATCAATAGGAACGTCTTTTAAATGGGACATTTTTGTGCAGGCCTATAGGGTGACCCAAAAAAAATCGCTGAGAAGTTGTAGCTTAACTGTTTATTAAGTCCAATATAAACCCATAAAAAGAGTGAATTTTCGTCTAAATCCAACGGAATATTATTTTATATATTTGTTTAAAGTTTAAATTATTTGATTTAACATTTAACACATACAGGGTGGTCCAGTATCAAATAAATAATATGGATTATGCCAACTAAAATGTTAATATCGTGATATACTTGTATGTGATATATATTTTCCGAATTTATACATTTCTGACAATTAATTAAGGGTAAATTTAGGTTAAAATATTTTGGTTTATTGTCCCAAATATACAGGGATATTTAGAATTATTTTTTTTTTTTGTTTGTTCCACATTTTTGTCACATGTAAACAGGTACATAGTTTTAAGATCTGCACATTTTCGGGCAATTTTTTAGCAGAGGTATAATAAAATTAAACTACCCATAACGAACAATTTTGTGTACACCTACAGGGTAAAGTATCTGGTGGTTTCATTCACCAGGTCTTCTGGATTTACCTATATTTTAGAATAAGTCGTTTAAAATTGTTTCCGCGCAAAAAAATGCTGGTGTAAAATTACTTATTAATTATTAAATATTTATTAATTTCTATGATTATTAGCTAAAAATTTGTAAATTATATTATCTTTTAACTTTGTCTCTTAAAGTTCCATATTTTGTGGGAACAAACAAAAAAATCTTTAATTCTAAATATCTCTGTATATTTGGGACAGTAAACCAAAATATTTTAACTTAATAAACTGACAGGAATGTATAAATTGCTAAAATGTATATCAGATACAAGTATATCACGATATTAATATTATTTATTCAATACTAGACCACCCCGTATGTGTTAAATGTTAAATCAAATTATTTGAACTTTAAACAAATATATAAAATATTATTTCGTTGGATTTAGACGAAAATTTACTCTTTTTTTATGCGTTTATATTGGAATTAATAAACAGTTAAGCTTCAACTTCCCAGTGATTTTTTTGGACGACCCTATAGGCCTGCACAAAAAGGTCCCATTTAAAAGATGTTTCTATTGACCTAAAGAAAAAAAAATAGTTTTTAAGATGCAGGCTGTTAAACTTAAAAAAATGTTTTTTTGTAATTGTCTTAAGTAGGGCTGGGCGATTATCAAAATAAATAATCAATTATTACTTATTATACCTATTATGTGTGTAGTTTACATAGGTATAGGTAAAACGATTAGGTAAAAAGTTCTTTTTAAAAACATGTTTAATTATTGATTAAAAAAGAAGTACAGTACAAGATTTTTCTATTTATATTTTATTAATCTATTTCTATTTTTTACTTAAATGGATATGTAGATCTTGAAAACTGGTAGCACCATACCAAAATTTAATTAATTAATTGGATAATTAATCGATTAATCAGTTTAATAGATTTTCGATTATTTAAAGAAATAATAATAGGCCAATTGATTGATAATCGATTTTTTCCCCTAATCTTAAGTACCATGTAGAGGATTTTCACGAAATTTGTTGATTAAATAAAGTCCAGTGGTGTCTCAGAGGACACCTTATCAAAAATAATTGTGAAAAAAATGTCCGCCACTGCCTTTTTTTTACAATTTTTATATTTATTTTAGTTATGCAACTAAAAATAAAACTTTTTTCGTCTTGCTTCGTTTTTGAAAAAACAAATTAAAAGCCAATTCATTGCAAGTCTATGGACACCATTAATAGTTGACTCTAGTTGCAAATTGAAATTTAATTTTCAAAGCTTTTTTTAATGAGATACAGATACTTGCAATTAATTGGTTTTAATTTTTTTCTCGAAAATAGAAAAAAATATTAAAAGAAAAAAAAGTTGCTTAATCTAAAAAAATATAAAAATTGCAAAAAAAGTCAGTGGAGTACATTTCATTCACAATCATTTTCAATAAGGTGTCCCCTTAGACTTATTACTAGACATAACACTGACAAATTTCAAAAAAATCGGCTACAGGGTATTTTAATATCAAAATGCCTATTTTTAAAAAAAAAAGTTTAACACCCTGTATCTTAGAAACTATGTATTTTTGGACTCATATTTAAACCTTATTTTCAATGGTGGCCAATAGCCTATTATTACCTACCTAGTAGGTCGTCCTTTTGACATTCATTTGGAACACTTGACACCGCCTCATTTCTTTCTGATCCTGAACTTTGAGGCTTCTTTGTACTTGAAATGTTCTTGCTTTTCATGACTAAATTCGACCATGTGTGGGCCTAAATTTAAAACATGTTAATTAAAAAAATATATTAAAATTATAGAACTCCTAACTATTTTTTTTTAATTTAAAGTTTTAGAGCAAGTTCCATGCCAGTGTTAGACTTTTCCTAGTCTAAATTATCCAAAGATTTATTAAAGATCATGTTAAAATAAGTATATTTTTTAACAGTCACAGCTCTGTAGATATTCATTACTTATATTATAAAAAAAATAATTAAAATGTGATTTTAAGTATTTACCTGTAATGCCTCAATAATTCTATTTACCCCAAATTTCTCTGGTATTATATTTTCTTCAGAATTTTGGATATTTCTCATGTCTGATGGATATAGCTCTATAAATTCATAGCCTCTCTGTAGACACCAAGTAGTTGCATCATGTTTAGTAATTTTGGTTTCATCATTGCAGTAATTTGCTATAAGCAGTTTTATCTAAAATTAAAATGTTACCTACCTGATAAACTGATAATAATATAAGTAAATATATATACAGTATGTCCACGGAAAAGGTGTTGAAGAGAAAAAACTTTTTTATTTTTGATTTTATCGAAAAAAGATACTCCTGACAAAAAATTTTGCTACTTCTAAAAGTAAGAACTTAAAATGGTACAAGAGTAAAATGCATTTATTTGAGAAGTTATGAAAAAAAGTTACGAGGAAAAGTTGTTCAAAATTAAAAGGTATTCTCTAATACCAATTTTCGAAAAAATCGGCTTTCTTCTATTTTTTTGTGAATAAATTTATTTTAATATCAATTTAAATTTTTAATATTAATTTAGTATCAAATTTTGTGCTGTTAAGTTAGCATTTAGAGATGACGGCTAATGAATTATAAAAGTGAAGTGTCAATAAAGCTGGTCACTATCAACGCCTACTAGTACAAAAATTTGGAATTAGTTAATTGATAATGAAATTTTAATCACAAATAAATAAAAGTGGGCCGATTTTTTCGAAAATTTGGTTTTAAAACTTTAAGTTTGAACAACTTTTTCTAGTAACTTTTTTTCCATTTTCTTTGCAAAAAAAATGCACTTTACTCTTGTACCATTTCAAGTTTTTTCAATTTTCTGAACACCGCATAAATATGTTAAATTTCTATCCCAAACACTCTAAAAACTTTTCCAGGTAATTTCGATTAAGTCAAAAATAAAAAAATTTCTCTTCAACACCTTTTCCGTGGACATATTTTTATATATATATATATATATATATATATATATATATATATATATATATATATATATATATATATATATATATATATATATATATATATATATATATATATATACATATAAAACAGTAGGGTTTTAAAAAAATTGAGACTCAAGCCCAACCCAAGCAAATTGCAATTTGTTATATTCAACCCATGTTATATTCTCAAACAATAATGATTGATAATCACCCTATTTTACCGAAGTAGTCTGCTAAATACCTGGGAATGATTATAGACAAAAAACTTAATTTTAATGATCATACAAAAATCAAGAAGAAAAAAATTATTTCCAGAGCTAAGCACTTTAGAAGTCTGACCTATAGGGGTCATGGGATAGATATTAAGATATAAGTCAATCTGTAGGCCTCTTTTAGAATATGGACACCCAGTAATGCTTAACCTACATAATAATGATAAAAAAAACTCTAAGGGGAAGAAACAACATCCCTACAATTGCAAAAATAAAACACCCCAGGAATATACTACATAATCCTCAAAATACACTACTATATGAAATGACAAAAACACAACCAATTTTACAGCGCTTAAAACACCTCTCTACCAACTTCATATATCAAAAAAACACAATTTGGACATAATACAAGAATTTTGCCTGAAACAAACGGAGGAACAAAGAAAACAACAAACATACAAACATCCATTACATACTATATATGAAGAACTAGAATATCTAATTTGAAGACCAACAACCCCGAAATTGCTTATTTATTATTATTCCTTTTTTTTGTAAATTGTATAGATTTTTTTTGTATCTAACATGAATATACTTATAATTTATAATAAAATTTTAATTAACTTAGGCTCAAGAACCTCAGCCAATGGCCATTTGATATAGCAAATTGGTTTTGCTTATGTCAATAAAAACATTTGAATTGACTACTATTTTTTCACACCTCCTGGACTCAAAATTGGTTGTTTTAACGACTTTATGGCAATTTAGATTGGATTTTAAAAGACCAAATATTTTTAAAAGAAAATGTCAAAAGTTGACATATGGGGTGTCATTGTATTTAGAATGTCATTTGCTACCGAATAGGTAAAAAAATACAGGGTGTTCCATTTAAAATTTAAAAGTTTGAGAGTTAAGGGGTTAATCTATCAAAACATCTTTTGGACTCATGACAAGCCAGGACAGAAGGGAATTTAGTATTTGGCAGCATTTTATAAAGAAGAAAGTGGTGGGCAAACTAGGTTATAAAGCAGTATGTAAAAAGTGTGGTAAAGAATTGTAAGGTCTACTAGATAGACTAAAAAGTCGTTGGGAAACCTGCAAAAGTGAAACTAGTCATATCAGCAGTGGTCTTGAAACTCTTTATGGTGATTGTCAGTTACAGCCTGGAACTACCCAGAGCGAATTTATCCAGTTTGCTTTTGTGATCCCTCAAGCCTTTTATACTGTCTAGGAGTACTGGGCACATGAGTGTGTTTGAATTTTGTATTTAATTTTTTTTACACAAGGTTTTTTTGAATTTTAATTTCATTTTTCTTTGGAAAAATGCTTTTTTTAATTTTTTTTTCGTTTTGAAATTTACCAAACAAAATGTGTTCTTTTTATATGTAATATTTTTTTTTAAATTGATGTATTTGGGGTTTTTAGAACAAATGTGTTTCATGACTGTGCATGCTTTGTATATTTTTGACGCAATTATATATTTTTTTTTAAACAGAGATAAATTTAATAGTGACATTTAACATGAACACAATACCCGTACAAGTATTATTAACTATTCTATTTACAGATTAACTTTGAAAAAAGTTCTTATTACTATTGTATCAAATTTTATAATAGGTAATTTTTTACTTACCGGGCCTATGGCCGATTTTATTGAAATTTTGTATACAGGGGTTTTTTGGGGCGCTGATCATGAATCTGAAGTCAAATTCAATTGTTTTGCGGATCCCTGGCATACCAACAGAAAACTGTCCTAAAATCTCTAGACAATTTTGTTGACATTTATTAAACTAAAAATATTATTTTTTGCTTTTCTTTTATTAAAAATATTTGTTAAATGAAGGTGAAATTAAATTTATCTTAGAAAATAATAAGTGTATTTCCATAAAATCTTCTACTTTGGCTGTAATCAGTTTTAAGAAGGAGGAATTTTAGGAAAGTTTGTGCAGTTTGAGGTTAGGTTCGAGTGAGGCATTATGTCAAAAACTAAAAGTGTCTGACAAAATTTGACTTCAAATTCATGATCAGTGCCCCAAAAAACCACGGTATACAAAATTTCAATTAAATCGGCAGTGGGCCCTGTCAGTAAAAAATTACCAAATAAAATAAATAAATTTAAAACTATACCTAGGATACTATATTTTTACCTCGGGATCACAATCATTTTCTAATGCTTCCCAAGGCTTCAAATCTTCAAGACCAGACGTTTTATTAGCATCCATATGTACAATTAAGGCTTCAACTTGATTATTAAACTCTTCATTTCTTTCGTAGGATTCAGGTAATCCTAATAAATTTACTACTGCAGAATAATATTTGGTATCTAAGAAGAACCAAATGCTATTAGTCATGTTGTAAATTTCAGCAAACAATTAAATTACCTACCTATCTTCCAAGGCTGAATTATAAGCCCAGAAGAATGTTCTACAGGATTTTCTTTTGTAATAAATTTTATGATTGATTTTGGTTTAGTATTGCTCGAACTTACGACTACTACACTTGGTAAACTATCCATTTTAAAAATTAACTTTCAGTGTATTAGAATCAACTAGAATGTGCTTTATTAAATAAAAATACTTCTTAACATTTACTTTACATTAAAAGTGTTTTTTATGCTTGTTGTTTTTCTAACCTCGTTGTTTATAAACCACTAACATAGATTCTAAAGGTAAGAATCACCATCTCTGTGTTACAAAAATAGACCTAAAATTAAAGTAAGTTAAGATTGTGTTCAAGAGGGTCGTATTTAAACTTCACTTTTATCACAGCTATCTAAAACTAAAAGAGCTATGAAGTAGCAGATCTGGCAACACAGCATACTAGGCTTGCAAAACACGTGCGCTTCGTCGGCCTTGTCGGTTTCTTTGAATGCAGTTTGAAAAGTAAACGCAAATGATTGATACGCAAAAAATAATTTGTGTGTTTTAAAAATAAAAATAGCAGCCTATAGTTTTAAATTAAGGACAAATTAAAGTAGTGTAGTTTTGCATATTGCATTAGTGAACTAAAAAAGCGTTGTTTTTTCGTTTATATGTGACATTGTGTGTATGTCTATTTTAATACGCCTCAGAGAAAATTTTTCGGTGATTAATTCTTCAGTGGTGTGTTGAAACAATTTGATAATAGTGACATTTTGAGAACTGAAGCATATATAGATAAAAGTGGAAAAATTCGGGTTCCTTTGACGTGCCCTAAATTGGTGCAATACCAAGGCTTTATAAGAACCAACCGAAATGTTTGTCAAATCCTAAAAGTGCCCCAAAAAGAAACCCTAAAGAAAGAAGGAAAGTCCTCGTAGAAACTTACGAACAAGAACATGGGATTGAAAGCTTTCTTCAAAACGACCTTATTACCGATTTTAGTAGTTTTAAAGCGGAAATTGACAAAAAAATAAACCTAAAAAATTGGAGATATGCAGTGTTTGACTATTGTGTCAAAAATATATAGCTGTATATCAGTGTTGCTTGTGTTTATATATATTTACTGAACCAAAATTTTATTAACATCCCTAACTATTGCAAGCCTTCTAAGTGGACATTTTATATTTCCTTTGAAGACTAGTGTAAGTGCGGTACAGAAGTAAAGAAACTATATCAAAAAGTTGCTTATTTTAAGCAATATTTTTAAGTAATTATACCAAAAATATAAACAATTCCGTTTCGTACAAACTCAGTTAAATACTTTTTCGAACTCGCCTAGAAAAGATGTAAAAAAGAAAAGCTTTCACTTTGACGGGATAAGTGTATTAAAAACTTTTAATGTAATAACTTTATTTACAAACAAGGTTACCAAATATATTTATAAATAATAAATTTATTTTGACATTGTGTAAATGTGCAACAAAAACAATATTAGCTCCAAGCAATATCGTCAAGGACTATATTATGAAAATCATATAAATACCGGTAAGTTCACCAAAAAATATCATTATACATATTCTAAAAGTTATTTACATGTTTTAGGTAGTGTAAAACCCAGCGACAATAAACCCAGTTTTGCTTTTTTAAACTTGTCTTCCTTATTAAGTAGAGATTATGTTTTTTAATATTATTTAGATATGTTGTTTTCGGTTGATTTTAATTATCACAAAAATTACTGATTAATACATTTTTAGCTAAGTTTTAAAAGTTACATTAATTTATTTGCAAAAACCAGTTAAACAGTATGAGAATAAAGCCTTAAAAATTAATATTTTTAAATGTCTAGCAATAATTTGAAAAAATAATAATAGGTTTCGAATATTCTAATATGGCCTAGGTTTTCCGGACACATTAGTGTTTTTTAGAGCCATATAGTATAGTATTTAAAATTATGTTTATTTTTACAATAATACCTGTATTTTGTTTAAAATTTCATAAAAAATGTTTATTTAGCGCAATCTGCTTAGAACTTATTAAATTAAATCAGCCCAGGGCGCAGTGATGTTTGCAACGTTGCCTTTCTTGCTTCATGGCTCTTTTGTTATAGAAGGCTGTGCTTTTATATATTGCGGGCCAGGTCATTGGTTCTCTGAGCTACACCAGCGCCTCCTAGTGAATGCTATTCAGGGGCCACTTTTTGAGCAAAACAGCCTTAAGAGAGGGTGATTCTTACCTCTACAATCCATAACCACTAATTATTGTCACAGATTACCAAATGTTTTGGTTAGTTGCAAGTTAGTTGTGGTTAGTTTTAAGTTTTAAATATTGCGAATTGCAAAAAACTTACAATTAAGCTGCCTTACAATTGACAAATTTGAAATTGACCAATCAGAACAAGTTTCGCAGTTCGCATTTTGCAAATATATGAACTACCCTTTAGCCTTAGAGATTGCATTTTTTATCAACTGCATGTGCTGGCATCAGAGAAATAGAGAATCTCTGGCTGGCATATGCTGATAACAGCCAAGCTAAAAAATAACGAAGAATATGTTAAATTTTGACGTTTCACACACGTGGTTTCGATTAACCTTACTCTTTTTTTCTATGTTTTGATTTTGTTGAACAAATTAGCGGTTTGTTGTGGCTTATATTTTTGGGTGAATTTTGCGTTGCACCAGATTTTTAATTGTATGTTTCCAAGATATATTTTTAAAAACAACTAATTATGGAAAATGAATCCGAAAATAATATTAACTTTGTACCATGCTTAAAATGGGTAAAACGTGGAGTGGCAAGTACAAATCCAGCTAATGTAAGTACTTTGGAGTCTTTAGGAAATGGACATTTATTTTTTCATTCACCAGCTGCAGTGCCATTTTTCATTGGTATCATAATATATACTTAGTGTATGAATAGGGATTTCCACAGGTTTAAATTGTTATAAATCATACTTACTTTAACTGAGAGTCTGAGAGACTGGCGATTTATGCTTACTTGATACTTGACGTTTCCTTGCCATTGGTGTTATGATCAGAGCTGTCGCAATTACTTTTAAAAAGTAATTCAATTACAATTACCAATTACGAGCAAGTTTGTTAAAAGTAATTCAATTATCAAATAAAACTAAAAGTAATTAAATAATTTAGCAATTACTGTATTTAGATTTAGATTACCACATATATTAAACACGAGACACATAAAACACACATAAAATATTTATACTAATATGCTTCATACAATCATACATGCACATCACACTATTCAAACTGCTTTCTAGGCAAGTT
>JAHBCN010007073.1:30000-45552 GCA_019359885.1 Listronotus oregonensis | reverse complement strand
CATTGACTACTGACAAAATTTTCAATATTTTTTTGGATTTTTAGTTAACAATACCCTTAAAAAAATTTTTTTCTACATCTACTACTAGATCCTTAAAAATTTTTTTGTTTTAAAACTTTTAAAGCACAGGAAAAAAAAAAATGTAAATTTTTTTTAAAATATCTAACGTTTATTTATTTCAACATTTTTTTTAATTGTACAGGGTCTTTGATTATATTTACGTGGCTTCTGAGGCCTTTTTTGAAGACAGAAAAAAATTTTTTAAAAAATTGAGTTTTTTTTCCTTTTTTTTTTGACTTTATTAGTAAAAAAATATCGCAAAAAAAAATGAAAAAATATAGGAAATTTTCAACCTTTTTTAAATGAAAAACCCTGTATATTTGCTCTACAACGAAAGACCTTTTTTTTTTTTTTTAAAATATATACATTGATTATTTTTTGGATGAACCATTTTTGAGATATTTTAGGTTAAATTATTAATAAATTAAAAAAAGTTTTATATTAGTATCAAGAAAGCCAGGAAACAAAAAATTTTTTATGTTGCTGAATTTGGTGAGGGTTTTTTTTGGAAATAATGTTTTTTTTTGTGATTAAACATTCCTGCAAATGAAGAAGGACTTGTCGGTGAAAGAATTTTATTTAAAAACTTTGGTCCCTGAAAAAAACCTAGCTATGCATTTTGATCGGTCCTGCATGTTTTTTAAAAAATTTAAACGGACAAAAATTTAAAAGGATAAAATTTGAAAAATTTTTAAAGGTTAAATAAATTTTCTAATCTTTTTTTTGTTCAGATGCCGCACCGAGATTGATTTTTTGGGGATTTTCTAAAATTTTAAAAGTAGTTATGCTAGTCCAAAGAAAAAGTATAATTATTTGTTTTCATTTTGTGCTTTTTTCTTTTTTTAAACTTTTTTTAATTATTTAATAGTATCTATAGATGGTACCGTTTTAAAAGGATATAATAAGAAATTTTTCCTTTCACTGTCGTCACATTATTATTGTTACCATAAAAGAACGCAAATACGTTTTTTTGTTCTTCTGAATAGCCCATCGAAAAAAGCAATACAAAAATTTTAAAGTTAAATGATAAATTTAAATTTTTACAATATTAATACGTCAAATTGATTAAAACATTTTTATTGTTTTAAAAACTTTTTGATACTAATTTTTTTTTTTTCAATTTATTTATATTTTCTTAAATATCTCAAAAATGGTTCATCCAAATATCATCAATGTATATTATTTAAAATAAAAAAAAAAAAATTTTATTATAGCGCATAAATACAAAAGGGGTTCCATTTAAAAAAAAAAGTTGCCTATATTTTTCCATTTTTTATTGCGATATTTTTTACTGATAATTTCAAAAAAAAAATATGGAAAAAAATCACAATTTTTTAAAAACATTTTTTTGTCTTTAAAAAAAGGCTCCCCAAGCCACGTAATAATAATCAAGACCCTGTACAATCAAAACTTGAAAAAAAAATTTTTTCCACAGTTCTAGCATTCTTCGTAGTTAAGGGGATTTAACAAAAAAATTTTTTTAAATCTTGCTTTTTCCTCAAAATACCAAGGAAATATTTTCGGTATATTTTCCGCAACACCCTTCTCCTTAAACCAATTATAAACTTATCTAGGCAATATTATATTGTATACGGTTTCGCCAAAAACCCGCGATGCCTACTGGCCGCTTCATCTATTTTTTAAATTCGATGCAACTAATACTTTCTCCAATTTTTTTTTTTTTTGTTATTTTAATAAAACCTAAAACGAGCTAAAACTGACCGTTGTATTAAATTTAAGTAAACATGCCAACCAACCAGCTTTTAAAAACGGTTGTTAGAATTTTAATAAATGCCAACTTTTAATAATTTTTGTTTTTCGTGCTTTAAACCCCAATTTTTTTAAATTATTAAAAGGGTTTTTGGGGGAAAAATTAAATTTTTTTTGGGAAAACCCCCCCGGGGTTTTTTTTAAAAAAAAATTTTAAAATTTTATTTAAATAAATATCATAAATAATACCAGATCCGATGGGTTCATGGCAACATTGTACGTTTTTATTTGACAAATTTAAAAATCAAATTCAAAAATTTCGTTATTTCTTTTCTATAAGTTCACAATATCACATCTACATTTTCATTGTTTGAGTGCTGGTCTTTGACCATCAAGAAGGACTGCCAGTCGATGTTCGAAAACAGGCTCAGTCGGTCGACCGGGAGGAGTATTGGCATTGTATTGTACGACGCAACCTTAGAAAAAAGTATGCCAAACCACGGAGGATAATGTCCCCAGGATTTTCCCAGAAAACGGTCGGCATTCTCTTCTGTGATAGGACAAGTAGAAGAAACAATATTTCCTATTTTTTGCCGTTATCGTGTAGTGATGAAGTTGCTTGTTTTAGTTTGTAGTTTAGCGGCACCGCTGAAACAGCCTAAACTTTTTAACTGTTTTTTTTGTATTACAATGAAATAATTACAAATTACAATTTAAAAAAACTTAAATTTGATTTTTATAGTAGATGTAGCCCTTTAAAGTGGCGAAAGGAGGGGTTTCGATAAGACCCTTTATCGGCCCCCTTGAACGCAGTGTAGTACAATGTCCATTTTTATTAGTGTCCGACCGAAAGTTCGGTTTCGGCCTAGTTTCGGCCAAAAATCAAGTTTCGGCGGCAGTTTCGGTTTCGGCCAAAATTGGCCGAAACTTTAGCCGAAACCGAAACTGACTTCGGAAGTTATCGTGAACGCTCGCCTAACTTCGTTTCTCGCAAAATTTTAGTAATTATTATTTTTATATAAGATCTACCTAAAAAATAAAATTAAAATAAATGATTACAACAAAATTAATATACTGTGTTTTCATTTCATGTCTTAATTAATGCAGAATAATGCGTAAAATGCACCAAATTTCAATATTTTAAGGAATTTTATACTTGACCACGTGAGTTTCGGTTTCGGCCGAAACTAAAGCCACGGCCGAATATTTGGTTTCGGTTTCGGCCGAAAAACCAGTCTCGGTCGGACTCTAATTTTTATATATATGGTAGCTTACATGTTTGTGAACCATGAGATTAAAAATCGTTTTGTTACTCAATTGTGCTTTATATAAAATAATTACAAAAAGATCATAAAAACAAAGATTATATCGAAGATGAGCGAAATAGTCAGATCAAGAGAAAACTTACTTGGCATATTCAGGTTTTCTTTTATGCAAATTGTTTTTGAAATAAAATCGATATTAAACAAAATAAATTTTAAAAAAAATCAGGGGGCGATAAAGGGCCTTATCGAAACCTTTCTTGTGACAAAATTTTCTGCATTCTGATCTTTATTTTTGCACTGTTGTCCTAACGCAGAAGGAATGTCAACCCCATTATTGGTGAATCGTTAGGACATTGTACTCACAGTGGCGTAGTCAACCTTTAAGGGCGGGGGCAAGTTTAAAGGGGCGCTTTATTTCTTAAAACATTTTTATTAAAAAAAAAACACAACAATAAACAAACAAATCTATATTTGAAACTTTAGGCCAGAAAGGAAAATAATGACAATATAAAAAAAAGTTCTTACCCAGCAGTTTTTTTTGAAAAAATGAAATAATTTTTAGCTGTGTGTTGCGCTAACATCATTTTTTTTTTACGATATTCCTTCCTGAACTGAGCACCTGACTTTTTTTTTTTTTTTATCCATTTTTACTCTTCAAGTTTCCCTTGCATAGACAATAAACGACTAAATAACACCACAAAGAGGAGAATATGAGTACCAGAAATAAATAACATACGTTTGAAATCTGCCGATTTGCAATATTAAAAAAAAAAAACAATTCTGGAATATATCCAAACCGACACAATAAAAAGAAATGCCGCCACAAACGGACGCCGCGCTCAACGGCTTTTTCCCCGCGGTGTTAGTGCTTTTAAGAGAATAACCGCTCCACTGACACAGAAAAATTATTAACAAAAAGTGTGGACAATTATTTTTTAAGATATGACTTCTAAAATTACACCAGCAAGTAAAAATGTTTAAAGCACGGCATAGTATGTTGTAAATAATACCGTTTTATATACGGTGTTTGTTTGGGCGCAGGGGCGCTGGTCTAGAGGGGCGGGGCAGTCGCCCCTGGTTACCTGGCTACGCCACTGTACAGTACTCACTCATACTCATATTTGGAGAAAAATTAATACTTCTTAATCGTTTTTGTCCATTTATTGAGCTCAGAAAAAAGGGAAAAAGATCCTTTTTAAAACACTTATGTAAAATAAAGTTTCTATTCAAAAATCTCGCCTTCTTAAACTAGTGAGATTTAAAATTAGACCTACTCATTTATTCTAAATAGATTACCTACCCAAAACATTTTTATTATGATTATATTTACGTGGCTTCTGGAGCCTTTATTTTTGAAGACAGAAAAAAATGTTTAATATAAAAATTGTAGGTTTTTTTCCATAATATCTTTTAAAATTATCAGTAAAAAATATCGCAATAAAAAAATGGAAAAATATAGGCAACTTTAACTTTTTTAAATGGAACACCCTGTATATTATGCGCTAAAATAAAAGATGTTTTTTCTGATTTCAAATATATATATATACATTGATGATATCTGGATAAACCATTTTTGAGATATTTAAGCTTAAAATATAAATAAATTTAAAAAAAATCATTAGTATAAAGAAAGCTATGAAAACAATAAAATTGCTTTAATAAATTTGATGTATTGATATTGAAAAAAGTTGAAATTTATTATTTTAACTATATAAAAGTAGTTTGTATTGCTTTTTTGTCGATGGGCTATTCAGAAGAACAAAAAATCGCTATTATGCGTCTTTTTTATGGTAACAATAATAATGTGACGATAGTGCAAAGGAATATTATTATTATATCCTTAACAACGGGTACCATCTATAGATACTATTAAATACATAGTAAGGGAGTTTATTGAACGAAAAAGCTTTAAAATGAAGAAAAGGACTGCAGCACGAAATATACACCAAATTTTGGGTATCCTCGTTTTTTTCAGAATTATTATTATACTTTTTCTTTTGGACTAGCACTAACTACTTTCAATAATTTTTGAAAATCCTGAAATATCAATCTCGGATGCGGCATCTAAACTTATTAAAACAGATTATAAAATTTATTTAACCTTAAAATTTTACAAATTTTATCCTTATTAATTTATGTCCATTCAGAATCTTCCTGAACAAAACATGCAGGACCGACCTAAGTATGCATTGGAAATAGCTAAGTTTATGCAGCAGGATTCAAAGTTTTTAAATAAAATTCTATTCACCGACAAGTCTTTCTTCACTTTAGCAGGAATGTTTAATCACAAAATTAAACATTATTGGTCCAGAAAAAACCCTCACCAAATTCAGCAACATAACAATTTTATTGTTTCCATGGCTTTCTTCTAATATGAAACTTTTTTGTAATTTACTAATAATTTAATCTAAAATATCTTAAAAATGGTTTAACCAAATATCATTAATGTATATATATTTGAAATCAGAAAAAAAAAGATCTTTCGTTGTAGCGCATAATATACAGGGTGTTTCATTTACAAAAGTTGAAGTTGCCTATATTTTTCCCTTTTTTTAATGCGATGTGTTTACTGATAATATGGAAAAAATCCTACAATTTTTATATAAAACATTTTTTTCTGTCTTCAAAAATAAAGGCCTCAAAAGCCACGTAAATATAATCAAAAACCCTGTAGCTACCTATGTAGGTTAAATTAAAAGTTCAATTAATTGCCTATGTTTTCTCCTTCTTTTTGACCATAACTTTGGCCTAGCAACATTTTTACTGATGAATGTTCTTTTTTCATTAATACAAACAGTTTTTTTACTGAACAGACAGATCGGTAAAAAACTTGGCAAGTCAAAAATGAGTGGAACCAAATTTTAGTCAAAAATATTTTGGTCTAATTTTAGATCTCAGTACTTTAAAAGGCCGAGACTTTTGGATAGGAACTTGGCCCATTTTTACATAAAAGCGTTTTGAGTGGGATAATAATACATATAAGTACTATTATTTCTGATAATTTCAGCTATCAGAGCATATTAAAATAAACAGCCCACCGCAATAATTAGGACTAAAAATAAGCATTTTAATTTTTATCAGTTTTAATAAAGCGAATAATTTAATATTTAGCATTTGTGCCGTGCAACGCTAATTACGTTACAATTTGTCAATTTAGCCGGTTTTAATTGTATTAATTATTATTAAATGCAATAATAAATTAATTATTTTTATTAAAATTTTATAAAAATAGAAATTAAACTTTTTAATATTAAAGATACCTACACTTGTACGTTTACCAGTAGTAAACTATTTTTTTAAAAGTACTATCAAATAAGTTAGTAAGACAGTGATCCGAATTCATACAACATTTTCTATTCCCAAGATTTTTTTACAAATAAATTTCTTGTTGCATTTGAGTTATAGTGCAGTAAATGATGAGACAAAGCTGTACAGTTTTCCCTTGTGGCGCAATTCTTAGGTCTTCGGGGATGCTTTCGTGTGAAAAAAAGTTTATCAACATTAACAGGTGGGAAAGGGCTAAAAATGCCCCCTCAACGCCCGAAAAATGGGTTTCCCGATAATATCTGCCAAAATATGCGATATGTTTTGTAAATATTAGTATTGTTCTCTTTTTTGTTTATGTATTAATAAAGACTATTAATCTGGTTAAAAAAAAAAAATATTTATGGCCAATAACATGCATTCCAAACTTTAAAAAAATATCTTTTTTAATTATCCTTCGGAACTTTTAATACATTTTTATTATAAATCACATTAAGTCGATAAGTACAGTAACGGCCATTAAATATTGGGTAATTCATTTTTTCTTAAATATAAATACGTGTAGAAAAACCTAATAAAAATCAGATGTCCGTTGTCAGTGTCTAAAAATATTTTTTAAAATGCCAATCTTAACTTTGGATCAAAAAGTATTAATTATTCATTATATTGAGCAGAGAGGTTGGCCAGAAAGGGATGTGGCAGAAGACCTTAACATCCCAAAGAGTACTATTCATTTTGCTAAAAAAAATGGCAGGAACGCACTGAGAGAAGAGCTGGAAGTGGGCGCCCCAAATTATCGAATCAAGAACAAGACAATAATTTAGTTAATGTTTTAAGAAACCAACCATTTAAACCTGTAGTTATAGCAAAACGAAAAGCAATTTCCCAGCATCGATCAGTTAGAACGGCACGGCGAAGAAAACCGGAGTCTCGATCAGATTTGCGATCATTCCGAAACATTTTGATTGGTCAGAACATTTGGCGCCAAGTTCTGACCAATAAATACTGGATGATCGGATCGTCGGGAAATCGGATGCATGAGACCCGGCTTAACAAATATCCAATTGCACGCCACCCGGCAGCTTTAAAACCTTTTAACAAATGCAAATAAAGAACAACGCATTGGATTTGCTCTAAAATTTTACTTGGAACCTCCGATTTTGTGGGAAAATATAATATTCATCGATGAAAAAGTGTTTTAGAGGTGCTACAATGGGATACTTAAAAATATACCCAAACGGACAGAAGTAGTGGGCGATTTTCGGTAAATGTTTGGGGTTCGAGGCCCAAGGACTTGGGTATGATATTTTACCGAAAGAAGGTTCAATGCGGAGGTATATATAGATCCACTACAGAATATCATGCTTTTTCTGTACTGGATCGATTTCTGGACAGAAATTTTATCTTTCAGCAAGATAAGTGTCCCGTTCATACGGCCCGGCAAGTTGATAAATGGATGGAAGAGCAGCGTATCAGAGTTTTACCGTGGCCCGCACGTAGTCCGGATTTAAATGTTATGGAAAATATTTGGGGCTTATTAGTTAAAAAATAAATAGGGAAAATGAGTTTAGGCCGCCAAATGTAAACGAATTTAAAGATAAAATTTTAAAGGCGTGGAATGAGCTACGGGGAAAACTGGACTACGCCCGGGCTTTGGTCCATTCGATGCTTGGAAGGATAAACTATGTCTTAGAAAAAAACGGTGCCGCAATAAAATATTAAATTTGTTTGAAAGAATATTTAAGTTTGTTTGAATTTAATAAATTGTTAATTAATTTATTAATTTGTTAGTTTTTATAAAATATAAATATTTACTTTTACCTTTTGCTTTATTTATAGTAATTAAAAGTGAAATAAGATAAAAAATAGCGATTTACAGAAATTGGAAAAAAGTCAAAATTTTACAAATTTTTAGCCCAATATTTAATGGCCGTCACTGTACCTGTAGGTGGTCGTAGGTAAAGTATAGTACGAAATGAGTGTTGTAAAGCAATTACGCACTAATGGAACTTAAGTTTTCCATTCGTGCGTAATATGCTACTTACAACTTTCATTACGTAATAAACTATTACTTTTAATATACTATTACTTTTCCTTGTATCTCTGGTACTTTGTTATTTTATAAAAATGTTCTTAATAACAATTCGATATTTACGCCAAGTAAAAGCGAAGTGGGTTAGAAAAATACGCGTCGTCCGAAAATAAGAAAACTCTGTTGACAAAGTCCTTGGCCTCCATTCGTTATTTGCTTTGGGCTCTTATTTACTCTGCCTCGCCCGGACTTTCTCACTTTCAGTGTTTTCCAAATGAAAAGACGGGAAGGTGACGGTGCTGATGGTCCAACTTCCGCTTTAATTAACTCCCTAGGAGAGATAACTTAATACGTCGCACTGGTGCACTTTATTGCCCTCCTGAGACATATTCTGCTTTTTAATCTCCGATTTGACACGTGAAAAGTTCGCTTTTAGAATGTTGGACATTTTTAAGAAGTCCAGCGACCGAAAAAAGATCCCAGCAAATGGGATTTTTTTAATTCTTAAAAAATAAGTTTCTTGGATTATATTTATTTTGAATTAAAAACACCCGAAATTTTTTTTTCTTGATTAAGAATAATTTCATTATGGGATTGCCATTTAAAGTTTATGTCCGTTCCTTTAAATCTGATGTCGAACCATAAGGACTTGTGACGACACGAGACAGGCGCATGCCGCTAAAAAATGCTTTCTTTGAGCCAGAATGTTATCGACTACAATATTACCGGTGACTATATAAGCATTATTGTGTTTAAAAATTAAGCAAAAAATAAGAATGTAGCTTTTCGTGTTCTTAAATTTTGATTTGAATGAAATCAAAATCATGAAAACTTTAAAATATATAATAATAATGAATTCTTTATTGAGAGGGAAAAAAGTGTAAATACTTTACAGATATATTTCTCTAGACATTGAAAAAAAGCAACAAAGCATTAATACTTTTAAAAGATTAAAACCTAGTTGTCTATAATTTGTTTAAAAAATTATAATAAATAAATAAATAAATGGTAAATAAATAATGAAAAAATATCTTTTTTCCTGGGGTAAACTTTACTACCGGAGGTAGCGCAGTCCTCTGGGCTTTTTGTGTGTAATATCCCATTTTCTTTTATACCAATCCTTCCACTAGTCTTGTTAATTCTACAAGTCTGTATAACACCGAGACTGGTTGGTTGATATTCTCCTGTGGGTTCATTTTCGGTTGCCCAAATAATGCATGTATTTTGTGATTCAACGCTTCACATCCTCACAGAACGGGGTAGGCTGTTTCTTTTCCCTCGTCGCACATTCTGCAACTTGGGTCCCCATTGTATGAGCCTATCTTGTGTAGGTGTCCTCTTAGGTTAACATGCCCTGTTAGCAGGTTGATATATTCCTGTGGGCTCAATTTCGGTTGCCCAAATAATGCATGTATTTTGTGATTCAACGCTTCACATCCTCACAGAATGTGGTAGGCTGTTTCTTTTCCCTCGTCGCACATTCTGCAACTTGGGTCCCCATTGTATGAGCTATCTTGTGTAGGTGTCCTCTTAGGTTAACATGCCCTGTTAGCAGGTTGATATATTCCTGTGGGCTCAATTTCGGTTGCCCAAATAATGCATGTATTTTGTGATTCAACGCTTCACATCCTCACAGAATGTGGTAGGCTGTTTCTTTTCCCTCGTCGCACATTCTGCAACTTGGGTCCCCATTGTATGAGCCTATCTTGTGTAGGTGTCCTCTTAGGTTAACATGCCCTGTTAGCAGGTTGATATTCCTGTGGGCTCAATTCGGTTGCCCAAATAATGCATGTATTTTGTGATTCAACGCTTCACATCCTCACAGAATGTGGTAGGCTGTTTCTTTTCCCTCGTCGCACATTCTGCAACTTGGGTCCCCATTGTATGAGACTATCTTGTGTAGGTGTCCTTTTAGGTTAACATGCCCTGTTAGCAGGTTGATATATTCCTGTGGGCTCAATTTCGGTTGCCCAAATAATGCATGTAATTTGTGATTCAACGCTTCACATCCTCACAGAAATGGTAGGCTGTTTCTTTCCTCGTCGCACTTCTGCAATTGGTCCCCATTGTATGAGCCTATCTTGTGTAGGTGTCCTCTTAGGTTAACATGCCCTGTTAGCAGGTTGATATATTCCTGTGGGCTCAATTCGGTTGCCCAAATAATGCATGTATTTTGTGATTCAACGCTTCACATCCTCACAGAATGTGGTAGGCTGTTTCTTTTCCCTCGTCGCACATTCTGCAACTTGGGTCCCCATTGTATGAGCCTATCTTGTGTAGGTGTCCTCTTAGGTTAACATGCCCTGTTAGCAGGTTGATATATTCCTGTGGGCTCAATTTCGGTTGCCCAAATAATGCATGTATTTTGTGATTCAACGCTTCACATCCTCACAGAATGTGGTAGGCTGTTTCTTCTCCTTCGTCGCACATTCTGCAACTTGGGTTCCCATTGTATGAGCCTATCTTGTGTAGGTGTCCTCTTAGGTTAACATGCCCTGTTAGCAGGTTGATATATTCCTGTGGGCTCATTTTCGGTTGCCCAAATAATGCATGTATTTTGTGATTCAACGCTTCACATCCTCACAGAATGTGGTAGGCTGTTTCTTCTCCTTCGTCGCACATTCTGCAACTTGGGTTCCCATTGTATGAGCCTATCTTGTGTAGGTGTCCTCTTAGGTTAACATGCCCTGTTAGCAGGTTGCAATATATTTTCTCATTTTGGGTTTCCCAAATAATGCATTATTTTTGATTCAACGCTTCACATCCTTCTATGTGGTAGGTTTTCTTTTCCTTCGTCCACATTCTGCAACTTGGGTCCCTCATCTGTGGGAGCATTCTTGTGTAGGTGTCCTTTAGGTTAACATGCCCTGTTGCAGATTGAAAATTTTCCCCTGTGGGCCAATTTCGGTTGCCCAAATATGCATGTATTTTGTGATTCAACGCTTCACATCCTCACAGAGATGTGGTAGCCTGTTCTTTCTCCCGTCGACATTCTGCAACTTGGGTTCCCATTGTCAGCAGGCCTATTCTTGTGTGGTAGTCCTCTTAGGTTAACATGCCCTGTTAGCAGGTTCATATATTCCCTGTGGGCTCATTTTCGGTTGAAATAATGACTGTGTTTTTGTGATTCAACGTTTCACATCCTCACGAATGGGGTAGGCTGTTTCTTCTCCTCGTCGCACATTCTGCAACTTGGGTTCCCATATGTTCAAGCTAAATCTGTTAGTTGTCATCTTAGGTTTAATCCCTGTTAGCAGGTTCATATATTCCTGTGGGCTCATTTTCGGTTACCCAAATAATGCCTGTCTTTTGTGATTCATATCCAATCTTGGATAGAAATAAAGTAAACAAACCTTGTTTGGCATTAATATATTTAGGGGGGCAAGTTCTTGTAAACACACTGCACCGGCAATATTTATTAAATACACTGAATAACATAACTCCAGAAATAATAACTTTTTCAATGTTTATGGCCCCATAAATTACATTTTTATAAATCGATGATTCTTTATTGTTAAAATTTATTTTTAAAGTCGGCAAACTATTTTGTTTATTATCTGAAGTGACACACAGATATGACATTTACTTTAGATGCTCAATTCGGTTGCTGTTGATCAAGTCAGTTTACAAAACGTTTTATTGAATAATACAACCTACTAGAAAGAGATAAAATGACATCGAAGTGCCGTACAACACCTGATTTACTATCATCTTTTTATTAAACGAATGCAGCAGCTATCCAAAAAAACCTTGTTGCCGGTGCTTGGAACTGTCACATTAATAAATGCTTATATTTAAATCGATGTTGCCTATATTAACACAAAAACCAATATTTTTGAATAATTTTATTACATTTTAAGGTAATTTCCCGATTTTGGTTTTTGAGATCTGGCAATTTGTTTACGTTTTTCCAAAACAAAAACAAACAGATCACTATACCTAACACCCTGCCTACAAACTGGCGTTGCGTTAATTCTAGTCCTTGAGTTCGTTGTCCAGCACATGGCCGCCAACCTGACTTTTTCGTGCTGGGGCGATCGGGTTGTTGCGATGCCCTTCAATCTGGAATTTTTACCTTAAAGTTCTTGTTAAATGAGTATTGAGGAATCATCTGGTCTGTTCTCACCTCCAGGATGTTGTCACCAATCTGACTTTTTTATGTCGTTATGTTCCAAACTAGCGTAGACACTAGTTGATTTTTGTTGCAATATCCCATTCTTTCCTCTCCCATTGCTATATAAAATATAGTAATGAATATTATAAAAATAATAATAAATAATACAATTTTATACAAGGAGAGCAAAATTAAAATACTATGTTCAGGTTCTTTTTTTTCATAAATTTGTTTTTTTTTATCCCAAAAACTAATTTTTCTGAAAATAAATACAAAGTGTGTGGTATCAATAGATAGGTAATTTTATTGGAAAACAAAAAGTCAAATAACATATAGGGTGTTCCGTTTAAAACAAAGGCAACTTTGGGTGTATCTTTAAAACCGTAACTCATAAAAATAACTATGTACATAAAAATACTATTTACCATTTTTTTCTATCGTTACTAACAACCAAGACACAAAGATGTGCTGAAATCGTCAAAATTAAAAAAAAACCTGTACCTCCAAGACGAATTAAGTAAGCCGCAATCTCTTTTCACCATTGCAGTTGTTTCGAAAATCTAACTCTAGAATGCGCCATCAGATTTTGCTATATCTCTTGTAACTGTGGAAATCCATCAAAAAGGTCACCCTGTACATTTGTGAAACTGCTTTAAAACAATTTGGAATTGCTATTTTGGTAAAATACCCTAAATAATATTTTATTTTCAATATAGCTTAATTTAAATACCTACCGACAAATCAGAACGAAAATCGAAACTAAAACAAACCTGCAGGATTTGTATAAGTTAGAAACTCTACTAAGCCCTTCCTAAAGGCGGCTCAAAACTTTCTCGAAATCAATTTTCCCCAGAAGTGACCCAGAAATGTTTTCCTAATCTCTCGTTTCCCATGGTTTTTCTTAGAAGATCGATCAATAAAATGTGTAATAATCAAGTATTTAGTTAAGAGAGAGTCCGCCTTGTTTATTAAAATGAATTTAAGGTTTTTAGTTACAAATCTTAATGTATAAAAAAGTAGATTACTAAAAGATATCTGGATATGTCGGTGTCAAACACTAAAATTCGTCATTTCCTATTTAATTAGAAGTGAAGCTCCACTGTTTTTTTTACCATAAAAAATCGAAAAATTGACATATCGACTTTTTTTTCAATTTATTCTACTTTTCATCGGATTTATGATAAAAATTGTTTATGATCGAAAAACAACAGATTTATGATAATTTTTGACTGCAAATTTGAGGGTCATCCGATAATATTTCGCAATATTTATTTTTTTGTTGCGCATATGCGTAATATTAACAACATAGGGAAAAGTTTATTGGACGTCAAAATTCTTTCCTTAGATATTAAAATTCCAGTTTCAGTTGCTATTTTTTTGATGGAGGTAGATTGTTAGTCCTAAAATTTTAAAGTGATTTTGGAGAATAAAATTAGGGTGTGTGCTAAGGACGAAAAGACAGACGTGGGAGCTTCACTAAGACGAGATTTCCTATTAACTTTCACAATCTAACATCCGCAACTACTAAAAACAGATGTCGACTGGAGTCTCCACTCAATAAACATCAAACACCTCTACAAATTAATGGGGAAAACGAAACACATACTTCTAAGAGATTCCATGGAACTACTATGAGAGATGGATATTGGCATTCATTCGGGGCAGCTCTCACTACTTTATCTTAATACATGAGCACAAATCTTCACAATATTTAAAAAATAAAAAATAAAATTCAATGACGAATAGAACAATAAAAAAACCAACCTGAACAATTTATTTTTTTTTTTAATTTTCGGAAAAAAAAAATCCAGCCATTGATATTTAAAAAAAAATTAAATTACAGTAAAACTTGTGTTAGCGCACACCTTTGTTATCGGCCACTTCCTTATTTTATGATTGTATTGATTATGTGCGGCACGTGACATCCAAATGTCATTTCATCGTTCATGCATCAACAACAATAATGCCATACCAGGGGACGAATTGAGTAACCCTTAACCCTCATTCATTTTTATTGTCTTAGTACCGTGACTGATTTAAAACACCGATATTTATTGTATGATGCTTCATAACTAAGCAAAAAGTCATGTTGATACAATTTTAAAGCCTGTTTTACCACAAGTATTTAATGGTGTATGACACGTTTGACAAAAAAACCCAAAAATAAGGTTTGTTGTTGATCCACGAACCTCTGGTGACGTCACGCGCACATGCTTCATTCTGCAAATTTTAAAGGTGAAAATACCCAACAAAATTATTTATGGCCAGGTTCAAATAGCATTAGTGGCTTGGGGGAAAATTTTATCTTCTAACAAAATATATTTTAAGTTTTGCCCATGTCTTAAAAGTTGTGTTTTAAATCGATAAGAATAAAGTTATTGTGTTAAGAATCGAAATGTGAAAATCATGTCCCCAAAACGAAGTCGTTTGTCACTGAAGGAAAAAATTGATGTTATCGCGAAAAGTGAAAAGTACGCTTTTGGTGCGCGAAAACTGGCTGAAAAGTTTGGTGTTGGAAAATCCCAAATAAATGATATTATCAGGAATAAAGCTAAACTAGATCGAATGTTTGAAGAAGGTGTTAATTTAAACAAAAGAGGAAATTCCAGAAGTCGGGAGGATTGGCAGTAGATCAAGTCGTCTATAATTGGTTCTGCAAAGCAAGAGGTAAAAATGTTTCAATATCTGGACCCTTAATTAAACAAAAAGCACTTGAGGCAGCAAGCAATTTAAAAATGGAAAATTTTGTAGCCTCGAATGGTTGAATAACTGTTACCTGGCAATACTGGCCACCCTTCTTTAAAGGCCAATTATTCTTAATTTTATGGTGGCCGTTATAGACAAGTTTTACTGTTTTATATTTTTGATGCGCAACAAGAAAAAAAAATAGAAATAATCTGAAAAATTAATGCATGACATTCAAATCTTTGGTCAAAAGTTAAAAAGTTGACTTTTCAAATTAAAAAGATTTCATAAAATTATTGTTTTTAAAGTTTTAAACTATTTTTTTTATAAATCCGATGACTAGTAGAACATTTAAAAAAATATATAAATATCTTAATTTTTGGATTTTTCATGGCCAAAAAACAGTGAAGCCCCACTTCTAA
>JAHBCN010007073.1:0-25000 GCA_019359885.1 Listronotus oregonensis | reverse complement strand
TGTGTTTGTGTCAGTTAAGGTTGTTCTCAACGCCAAAAGAAGTTATTTATTTTTTTCGCGACACCGAACATGACTGTGCTTGTTTTCTTAATCAGGGTATTCCGGGTACGTTATTCTTGGATTTAAAACCATACAACTTTCAAGACATTTTTTACGATATTGTAAGTAACAAACAATAAACACAAAATTATAGTCACAATTAAATAAACCAATAATCACTAAAATATTAAGATTTTTATCAATCCAAAAAACTTCTGCAACCACAAAATAAAATCACTCAAGGCAAAATAATTGAAATTAATACGGCGCAAACGACAACAAAGCATATAATTTACTTGGAAGGGTTAATGGGACAGCGCGGGTATGGTTTCATAAACATTGCGCGATCGCACACGAAAACGGGACTCCGGCTCTGTCAAAAGATAATGTGTTGCCTACCTACAAACTGTGTGTAGGTAGGCATCACATTAAAATATTTTGGGGAATTTTGTTACTACTCAGTATCGAGAGGGCCTCTCAGGACAGTTATTTTCATAGTGTGCCGAACATTTTTTGATTAAATAGGCCATAGTATTGGGCTTCCATACACGTTTAAATTTCCTTGGAAACTTCGCATAGATTTATTGCAGATGCGTAAGCGGAAGCGGATATTGCGGATGTCCGAAAGTTCCGCAGTTGCGGATACGGATGCGAATATTTGCAACATCCCTGATGCTGATCATCCCTTTCAAAAGGGATATGACCGCGATAACTGCTATAAGTTTCTAGAGATCGTTATCCATTTTGACAACAAACAAATTACTGGGTATTTTCAAAGTTTTTAAAACATTTATATTCTTCTCTTAGAGATAAAACTCGTTTCTGACAAAAAGATCATTAATTAAAAACACTTCTTAGTGTCCAAAATCTGTATCAGCTAATTTCCAAACTGCGCGGCGATCCAAATACTGATAAAACTGTAATTTTTCTTCTCTTCCCGGTAAAAACTTTTTAATGAAAATATTTTCCATCGATGTTTCTAATCTGTTAGTGTTTTCACAGGGAATTGGCTAATTATCTCCCGGGGTGGTTTTGTAAGGCAAAGTTTTAAATTGGGAATAAATATATTTCATGTACGATTACATTATAAACAGTTGTTTATTATACAATTAAGCGACTGCCAAGCAGTGGCGGATCTAAGATTTTTTTCTAATTCAAAAAGTGAAACATGGGACCCAAATAAATATATACCAGATGCTACTGGCTGAAAAAGAACACATTTGTAAGGAAAATTTTCATTTTGGAATATGACAAAAAAAATGCTTTTTTTGGTACCACCCCACCCCAGGGAAAAATTGAACTTTTTCAAACAAATCCTCTATTTGTTTCTTTTTTCCTAAGTTGATCAAAATTTTATTGTCAAATCCCAAATTTTTCAAAAATACATGGATTTTTCTTGAAATTATAGGTATCTGAAATATTAGCATAAGAAAATTGTTGAGTGAAAAAAATTATTCTGGTTATGGTTTTTAGAAAAACATTGATATGTTTTGAAATTTGGCATCAAAGATGTACTAGTACAGAAATAAGTATTTATTTTACATGTTTTATCATATCTAAAACTACGTTACATCTTAATTATTAATTTTTTTTTTTTTTTTTTGAAAAGTTTTTGATACTCCCTGTATAAAATTAATTCATTATTTTTTATTCTACATGATAATATAGTCTGGACAATCTAAAGTTTTAGTCATGGCCGACAAGACATGTCATTTTCTAGTTACTTTTATTATAGCCAACTCAAGACAGGGACGTACTTTGGCGAATATTTTTTTCATAAAATGATTTTAAAAATTTAAGAACAAGATTGCTAAAACATATTTACTGTACGCATTATAAATACAAAAAAAACGGGTTTTTGATTTTATTAAAATTTTAAAACTAAAAGAGTTTTAAACTCACGAGACGATACTCAACACATGATAACGTGACAACATATTATTGGTATTGTATTTAGTAAAAAATATAATATACCCTAAACGTGTTGAAAAAGGATATATAAAAACATTTTTTATTTATGATTCAACTATTTATTATGAAGCGCTATAAACTATATAAATATATAAGCAGGTAAATACATACTTAGCCTTTAGATCCTAGCATGTTCTTGTAAAAATGTTTAATTAATTAAGATTTGTTTAATTTTTAGGCGTTATTATATTTTACAAGTTACCAGTACTCATTATTAATTTACTTAAGATAGCACGACCTTGGTTTTAGCTTTTATTTGGATGCGAAATCCTTTTAAGCATATAAACTTTTAAGAAGTTACCTAATGTAAAATTTATATATTTCTAGAAACTAAAGGTTATCTTTTAGTTTCTTCAGAAACTAAAGGTTATCTTTTAGTATTTTTTGCGTTCTGTAATTAAACATAAATAAGGAGAAATTAGTAGTTATTTTTTATTAATAAAATATATTGTTACTGTTTTAAAAAAATATCACTTACAAAATTTTACGATACCTTCACCATATTGGCAAGAATGTCTACTAGTTTAAAAAATATACCCCCCTTTTAAATAATAATTAGTACTTTAAATTTTAAACAAATTCGGGGTCGTGACAAGATGTAAATACCTTTTTTTTATTTAAAAAGTAGTGTAGTGAGTGAAATACATCTATTTTTGTAGTTACTTTTTTATCGCTGTAGTCACTTTTTTTAGTATGCATTTTCCTGCAAGCGTATGAGTAAAGAACGCTTTATTGCATGGTTAATTTTATAAATTATCTTCGTCACATGACATGCTGTGATCGCTGTCAGAAACATGAATGATGATGGGTTCTTGAACTGACATATATTTTTCTTTTTCCCACGCCTCTTTTATAATTTTATCTGTATGTCGAACATAGTTGGACCAGTGCTCTGAGGAAACATGCTCCAAAGATATTTTCCAACACTCCAAAACATCTTTGGTTTCATTAATACGAGAATCATAAACGCGTTTAGCCTCGCTCCATACCATTTCAATAGCATTGAACTGACAATGGTATGGAGGTAGACGAATAACTTCATGTCCAGCTTCTCTTATTAAATTATCAACCACATACGATTTACTAGGTTTTGGTATCTGGCTTATTATCTTCCACAGTCTATCCAAAGTATCCAAGGGAGAAAAAGGAATGTTCTTTGCTTCCAGCCAATTCTGAATTTCTCCTTTTCTCCAACTTTTGGTGGGCCATTTCTCACTTTGACGACTATGGTAACTAGCGTTATCAAGGAGAATAATTGACGGTTTATCCAAGCTGGGAAGAAGAGCGTTTTTCATCCATTATTCAAAGTTTTCCGCATTCATATCTCCATGGTAATCTCCCGTGTTTTGCTTCGATTTGAATACGACGGATGCATTTTCTACAAAACCATTTGCAGTGCCAGCATGTAAAACAATAAACCTGTAAAAAAATAATGTTTATAGGTATATTTAAGGTAGGTCTCACAAGGATTCTTTCTAAAAGTCACAAGATGTCTAGATAAAATCAAAACCCAGTACAAGACTACATTTTTAAGTTAAAGATGCTGCTTTAGAACAGCAAAAGCAATTTTTTTTTCGGCGGGTTCTAGCCCGACTGACGAGCCTGTTACCTGTTAGAAGGAAAAAAAGAAAAACCTTTTAGTTTTTCGAAAAATTCGGTTATTACCCGATTTGTGAATTTTGCGCTGCCTGCAGTAATCCTGTAAAAGGAAGTTTCCTCTCCCACTGATTCTTTAATAAGATCATATCGGTTAAAGTGGGTATGCTTTTTTGATGATTTTTAAAATCAACACCCAGAGATGCTTAGTTGCATCTCATCGATGGAAAAGAAAGTAGTAGTTTACCAAAAATCGAGATGTGGTTCTGCTAGCTTAAAGGTAGCAAAAGCACATTGTTAAAAAATAACTAACTAACTAAAAGTAGTTTGGTTAAATATTCAAAATACATATATAATTTATTTGTTACCAAATCTCTTTCCCTGCTTCTTTTGGATGTACTGGGAATACAGTAATCGTGATCCATAATCATTAATTAATCTAAAAAATTTGAAAATAAAAGCAAATGAAATTATAGTTATTTATACCTACACTATTACTTACTTTTTAATAAATAAACACTTTACAAAACTAGAAAGTCCAATACACACACTACTTTTACATTACCTCAAAAAACTATCCCTAAAAGCATTAAAAATAATATATTTTAGAATTCAATGTCGACACGTGCGAACGACCCGAACACTTAAAAATAATGTATTATAAAAATACGGGCCTGTTTGCCACAACAGCTAAGCTAATCGACGTAACTATTCAACCAGTAAAGGAACGATATATGAAACGGTCAAAGGATTAGAGGAAGATGCGAGTATTTGAGGTTAAATAATGTGATATCAGATGTGTGCTCGTTTTGTTTTAATTTACGAGGTCGAGTATTTAGGAGTTGGCTAAATCGGCTTGTCATAAGACACGTCAAAACAACAAAACTTTATAGTGAACCAAGTATACTAATAGATGAAGAGCTAGAGCCGAAAAATCATCGTCATCAGTAATATGGAGTTTCTCCCGTAAAACATGTTCACTTAGTATTGTTAATTATGTTCCCGCGCAGGCTCACAATATGTCGGCCATTTTGACCACTTAAACTTAAATCCCTAAGGTGCCTAAATCCAAAAGGGCTGACAGTTAGGTGGATACCGAGGGCAGTAAAACGGCATCAAATTATCCCGGCTGACATATTATCGATGACGACTTTTTTGCCAAAAGTTTGCACTTTCACCTCTTATTGCTACTCCCTATATCCAATAGGTTGACAGCCTGCGCGGAAACATAATTAACAATACTAAATGAACATGTTTTACGGGAAAAACTTCATATTACTGATGACGATGATTTTTCGGCTCTAGCTCTTAGGCCATAATATACCACTAATTGTTTTTCCAGTTTCATAAATAGAACCTTCGAATATTTATGAAATTAAATTGAAAAACAAATTGATTAATCAAAATCCAAGTTTAAATGATGAATTTATAATCAAAGCTTTTGCTGAATTAAAATCATCAACTCCCATTGTAAAAATCCTTCCAAAAGGGGCCAGACCATCAATTTCTGATGAACTTTCATTTCTTCTTGAAAAATTTGTATCAAAAAATGATTTTCATTCTTGGATTTCATTATTTCTTTTCCCATACGCAGTTTTAGCAATACCTGTCAACTCAAAACATAATAGAAAATCTTCTTTAACAACATTGATAAAAAACAATTTAAAATCCTGGTTGAAAAATAAGTTTTTACAAACAAATGATCTTCTTGAATTATATATAAAAATATCAGTAACATCTAAAAACCATCAAAGAAGAAAGATTCCAACAAGTTTGATGAGAATAAGTACCTTTCAAAGAAAATCAAAGCCAAAATTGCAGATGGAGATATCAGAAATGCAATCCGAATTCTCGCTTCAGATGATACTATCGCACCTAGAAATGAAGAGACCTTTGAAAAACTGAAAAAGAAACATCCAGTATCCGAACAAGATAATGATGTCGATTATTCCTTTAAAAATATTGATTTTAATTTTAATTTATCTGAAAATGAAATTAAAAGTGCTATTTCTTCATTTCGTCCTGGGTCTTCTGGTGGTATAGATTCATTAAGACCAAGACATCTTAAGGACTTGGTAAGTGACGAGCATGGTAACCATTCTTTTAAATTACTGTCGTCAATTAAGTCTTTTATAACTCATTTATTTCAAGGTTCAGTTCCAAAAGATATTTGTATTTTTTTTATGGAGCAAACCTATGTGCTTTTAATAAAAAAGATGGAGGTATTCGACCAATAGCAGTAGGAATATGTTTTCGACGTTTAGCTTCTAAGGTAATATGCTCTCGTATTTATGAAAAGCTAGGAAACCTTTTTCGCCCATATCAACTTGGCTTTGGAACAAAATGCGGAGCAGAAGCAGCAATACATGCAATACGTCGTTTTCTTCTTTATCCTCACGAATCAGATAAAGTTATTTTAAAAATAGATTATCAAAACGCTTTTAATATGGTTAATAGAAAAACAATTTTATCACGAGTAAGCGAATATCTTCCAGAATTTTTACCATTTATAGCCCAATGTTATGATAATCCGAGTTTACTTTCTTACGGTGATCAACATATTTTTTCTCAAAGAGGTGTCCAACAAGGAGATCCTCTTGGACCAGCTCTTTTTAGTTTAGCAATTCATCCACTTATTTTATAATTAAATACAGAAATAAATCTTTGGTATCTAGATGACGGTACACTTGCTGGAAACCCAAAATCGGTTTTAGATAATTTTCATAAAATAATCAAAGGAAGTAAAGATTTGGGTTTAAATTTAAATTTTGATAAGTGTGAATTAACTGTTTTATCTAAAGATCATTCCAATATACTATCAAATTTTTTAAGTGTTGTTCCTAATCTGTCAGTAATTCCCATTTCAAATTTTAATTTATTAGGGAGTGCTTTTTCGTCAAATGAAATTGAATACTCAATTAATAAAAAGACAGAATTTTTAAAATCTCTTAGCACCAAATTAAAATTTTTAGACTCACATATGTCCTATTATTTACTAAAATGTTCCTTTGCCATACCTCGAATGTCTTATTTGTTAAGATGTTCACCTTGTTGGAAATCTCCAGAATTACTTTATAATTTTGATAATGTATTACAAAGTTTAGTTCAAGACATAACAAATTGTGATATTAAATTAAATTCTTGGTTACAAAGCACTCTTCCAGTAAAATTTGGAGGTCTTGGAATAAGAGATACATCCACCCTGTCTATTTCTGCCTTTTTAGGTTCAATCAATGACTGTCAGGTTTACTTTCCAAAATTTTACCTTCCTATATTCTTGCGACAGTAGATAATGATTTCAGCAATTGTTTTGTAAGATGGTTATCTGTTTGCAATCTTCAAAATCAACCACAAGAATTACCAAAAAAACAGAAAGATTTTGACTTTTTAATTTGCCAAGCTCGTCTCAAATATATTACAAACATGTGCCAGACAAGTGAAGATAAGGCACGTCTACTTGCTCTTCAGACCCCTGAAAGTAATGCTTGGATTAACGCACTTCCATCTTCGTCCTTGGGAAATTTGTTAGACAACAAAACATTCCATATTTCCATCGCTCTCAGACTTGGTCTGCCTGTGTGTGGAGAGCACACCTGCGTTTGCGGCGAAAATGCTGATATTTATGGCCTACATGGGTTAAGCTAAGCGCAGGGCGTTCTTCTAGACACAGTCAGATAAATGACATTATCAAAAGAGCTCTGATTTTAGCTGAAAATCCTTCTGTATTAGAGCCTCTTGGAGTTTGCAGAAGCGATGGAAAACGGGTAGATGGAATAACCTTAATTCCCTGGAAATATGGAAAACAATTACTTTGGGACGCTACTTGCAGCCATACACTTGCAAAATCCTATCTGGACAAAACTTCTAATTTTGTAGGTGCGGCTGCTCGTATTGCCGAGAATAAAAAACATCTGAAATATAAAGAGCTTGAAGAACGCTTTATCTTCATTCCTTTTGCTGTTGAAACTTTTGGTCCTTTGGGTGATGAGGCTAAGGGTTTTATTAATGAAATTTGCAAAAAAATACAATGCAAAAAATCTCGAAGTTTCATCATCCAAAGAATTGGTTTAGCTGTGCAACGGGGTAATGCAGCATCGGTCCTAGGAACAATCCAGGAAGACCTAGGACTTGATGAAGTTTATAATGTTTAAATATAGATTAAGTTATTTATTTAATTTTAGAATATTGTTATTTGGTATTTATAAGATTATATATTTTATTTATTTACATGTAATAACGAATAAGATTTAATATGTTAATAAAACAAAAATAATATTTATAATACAAAAAAAAAAAAAAAAAAATTGCAATGTGCAGAAAAATATTAAATGTAAAATGAAAAAATAAAAATTATACAGAGAATATCAAAAACTTTTAATTTTTTTTTTAAATATAATCTTAGTCTTGACCATCTATTTTTTTAACAACTCATTCACAACATTTGTTATAATTACTATTAGCCGAGTGACGTGTCCGTTGTTAAAGGTAAAAATAAACTTAGCAACGAACTAAACTATAACAAAGAGTGATAAATAAAAAATCTTTGCAACGTAGCACATTTGTAAATCTTTAATGCCATAATAATTTTGTTCGGGATTTGGCGTTTAAAATCGATTAAGATAAACAAATATATAAAAAATAAAGATCTTGCACAAAATATGAAAAAAAATAGGTTTGGCACTTTAACAAAGTAATTTTATATATTTTCTTCAAAAACAAGCAAAAGGATATATAGGTCAAGTGCTAACTGGTAGCCGAAAAGAAGCGGTTTTAGAATGTGAGAAAAAAACGATTTTCTTATAACAGAGTTTTTAGATAACTCTTGACGCTTTGATGTTAAAATTTAATTTAATTTGCTGTTAGTACTACTAACGATATCTAAGAGAACTTTATATTTTTGCATAATTTGTTGACGACTAAAGGATTGCTTAGTTTATATATTATCTGGCCAACTAATGTAAGTTTGCTGTACTACTTAAAAGATAACTGAACATAATACTGGAAAATGAAACATTAAAAAACTTTTTTTATTATGTCCAAGAAAATATTTTTTTAATCTTGTTCTCTTTTATTTTCAGGTAAGTTTTAACATCAATATCTGGCAAATTTGTTAGAAATTCTTCAAGTGGGTAAGACTTTTTTATTTATTTATTTATTGATTTTTAAAGAGTGTACATTATTGGTATATAAGTTCTTATCTGGTGGATTAAAAGTATATGATTAAGAGCTGTTTTATACATGGGAGAATTCTAGAACAATTTTTCTGAATGTTTTTATAGGATTTTTGGTAATAGTACATACATTTGTGTTTAATACTTATAATAAATATTAATTAAACTGTTGCTATAGTTTATGGGAGAATTATGAGCACATACGTTAATTTTCTAAACAGCTGTTAATGAATTAGCATAACATAATCTGAAAAGAAAAAAAATATATAAATAGGAAAAGCCTTTTCTGTTTTTTAACTTGTGCAGGTTGTAAATGGATAAAAGGAAGTTGTCACTTTTGGGTGTTGCAATAGTTAGTTGTTTTTATGTTCCATATTTATGGAAAAAGGTTAAATATTAAGAAAGTTTACAATAAACAAAAAAGTGGCTACAAAAATAAAGGAAAGGGGGATTATTAGCTTTTCTATTTAAAGGAAAAAACACTAATAATTAACATAATTATATTATTTGAATAAAATGGATTTATGAATAATCATTTATTGTAAATCTTAAATGTTTTATTTATTTATTTATTTATCAATAAACGGGAAACCCCATTGAAGAATAACAAATACAGAATTTTTTTTTACAAAAATACAAAATTAAAAAAAGTTAACATTCAGCAAACTTACAAATGGGTAAATTCTAAACATAAATCAATAAATCATACTTATAACAATCACCAAACATAAATTAACAAAATAATAAAATATAAACAATATTAACAATTAAAACCTTTAATAAATTAGAACAGCCCAAATATATTTTTCTTAAATCTATTTAGTGAGCCCCCAAAAGGGTCCAGAGATGGATGGTCATTTAAGTATTTTAAGGTTCTGGTCATAGGACCATATTTTCCATAATTGGTGGCATGAAATTTAACTTCAAAGATGTCATTCCTTCTCAACAAGCGATCAGGCACTTTTATAAAGATCTGCTCCAGCAATGCTGGACAATCAATATATCCATTCAACAATTTATAGACAAACAAGAGATCATTAACTATTCTCCTTTCTCTTAAGGTGTTTAAAGATAATTCATTATGTACATGAGCAAATCGAAATTGACAAAACTTTATAAACTTTTTCTGTACTCTCTCAATGTTGTCTATATGAACGTTATAATATGGGGACCATACTATGGACGCATACTCCAGTCGGGATCTCACTAGAGAGCAATAAAGAGTTTTCAAGGAAGACAAAGACAAGTCTCGGGCCAGTCTGAAAATAAAGTCCATCAACATCAATGCCTTAGAAACAACCAAGGAATAATGATCCCGAAAAGTAAACTTATCATCAAGAATTACTCAAGATCCCTGACACTAGACAGAAGTGACAGTTCCTGCCCCCAATATGATAATGAGTCTGATTCTTGTTCGATTCTGTAAAAACTAATGTAATTACATTTACTGGTGTTTAGTAATAGGTAGTTAATCCTAGACCATTGAACAAAACTGTCAGGTCCATCTGCAGTAGGGAACCATCCTACTCAGACCTAACCACTCTATAAAGCTTCATATCATCCGCAAAAAAAAAAGGAAGTGGCAGGACTTTAAATACTGACCTATGTCATTGACAACAAGTTAAAAAGGAGTGGGGCACAGTGTCCTCCCTGGGGGACTCCAGATGTAACCGTTATCGATTTGGAAACAGACCCTCCAATCTCCTTGAGTGCGTCCAATAAGCATGCTCTGGATCATCTTAAGGACACCTCATCAAAACCAGTTGCTCTCAGCTTCGCTAGAAGAAGCCGATGATTCACTCTATCGAACGCCTTGGAGAAATCCGTGTAATAGCATCCATCTGATGCCCCTCTTCCAATGCATTCAAAATTTCGTTCTCATACACAACCAAGTTAGTTGTAGGATCGGTCCCGCGAATCCATGTTGTTTTTGACTATACAGCTTTTACAGGACCAAACGAGTTGGTCGTAAATTAATGAATCCAGAATCCCCGGTCTTATAAATTGGAACAACATAACTCTCTTTCCAGGCAGTTGAAAGCTCACCCTCTTCCAGAGACTTGTTAAAAATATTACATAAAGGAACGCATAAACTATATACAAGATTGATCAGTGCATATTCTGGAATTCCATCCGGACCGCAATTTGTATTTTTAGACAGAGCCACAATCTTATTAAAAACATCAGAAACATTTATACTTTTTAAAGTAACATCACACCTGTTATCAATAATGTAATCAGGCACTGTACGTTACCATCAAAAGTAAACAGTTTGAAAAAATCTGCGAACAAATCTACTATGGATTGTTCATTATCTACCATTTTGTCATCAAAATACATGCAGTCCGGAAGAACAAAAGACTTTCTTTGCTCATTCACAAATCTCCAAAAGGTTTGTGGATTCTGAGAAACACTATCCTCCATCTCTTTTAAATACAATGAATAATCACGTTTTACTAACTCTTTACATCTAGTACGTAAATCAGAGAACTGAAGATAATGTTCCTCAGAACGGGACTGCATATAAGATTTATGAGCTATTTTTTTCCGAATTATAAGGTCTCTGACCTCAGCACTAAAATATCTAGGAAAGTTAGAGCTCTTGTAGCGTTTTACAGGTACATATATTGACATTCCTTGATAAAAAATATCATAAAACAAAGATGCGGATTCAATAACATTAAGTGGAGCCAACATTAAATTCCAATCGAAAGTACCCAAAAATAATTAAATCCCAAAAATCAGCATTTTTAAAATCGTAAAAAACTCTTCCTTTCCTAGCTGTTTAAAATTTTCAATCTGTCTTACTTCACAATAGTATGCTTTGTGATGCTGGCTATTAGGAAACAACAAATCACTGGCAGGAATTACAGATAAATCTCTTATAGGACTAACATTAAATCTAAATATACATTACGTGAATTAGGATCAGATATATGTTGAAGCATGTCTAATAACAAAAAAACTTTGTGCAATGATCTCAGCATTGTAACCCGGTTGACAGTCCACAACAAGACTATCCTCATTGGTCCTCCAATTTGCCAATGGTAGTTGTAGTCCCCAAATAAGATTATTTTAGCATTAGAATAATTGTGGCAAATATACTCAACTGTATCACAGTGAGACTGATAGATAGTAGCATCAGAGTTTGGGGAATGTACAGACCACCTAAAACAATTTTAGAAAAACCATACTTTACAAAAACAAAAAGTTGTTCAATATTGGCCTGATCAATTTTATTAAGCGCGAATGAATAGTGTTCCTAATTAATATAATTACTCCACCACCCCTTTTTTTTGTACTCAGCTCAGTTCTATCACATCTATATAACCTATAACCCTTAACCAATATTTCTGGATCACAAATTTTAGTAGTTAACCAACTTTCCACCAATATATCACATCGTAATCACTACATAACACAGGCTTCTTGAGATCTGCCAACTTTGAACTAATACCTCCCACATTATGGTAATAAATCTTCAGTGGAGTTGAGCTACGTTTTTTTGATATCTTTTAGTTATTACTGGAACACCTTTCTTATACGTTATTACCAGATCTTCTCCGTTTTCTTTTCTTGTATCTATTTCTAGATGTAACTTTTTTAATTCCTCTCTCTGGGATACAGTTAAAACAGCACTGATTCTAATGTCAGTATCCAACACTTTTCTTTTTTGTCGAAGGCAGTTCAATGCTATCTCTGAGTTGGCAAAAGCTACACGTAATGCTCTAATTTTATGTCCCTTGCGACCAATTCTAGATACGTTAAAAGTTTCTTCTGAATCAACTCCCAACTTTTGCAGTAGGGAGGTAGTGAGGGCCTTGTCGTGTGATATTCTTTCAACAAAGTTAGCTGAGCAACTTTTAGGAACATTGAAAACTACAATGTTATGTTTTCTCAATGTTCTGTCATTCACTTCGGCTAGTATTCCATCACAGGTGTTAGAGTTTGGTTTGTCATCTTTGCTACCTTGAGATGTCTTCATTAGGTTATCAATCTTGTTATGAAGCAATGCCACTTCACTTTCCAAATCAACAATCCTCCTATTTTTATCTTCATTTAGATTTCTTAACTCATCCAACATCTCCGAGTTAGTCTTTTGCTGTTGCAAAATCAAATTATGCAATTGAGGGAGAACTATAACAAGGTCTTTTATATCAACATTACTTTTGGACAAAATCTTAACAATTCCATTTTCTGATTCGGGGTACCAATGGCAACACTGGGATTGGTTCTGAGAGGCGGAGTCAAGTCTCCGAGCGTACTCCCCGCTTCGACCTTCTTTGGTCTTCAGTTTCGGTAGGAGGAGCTGCGTGATGACTTTGCGTTTTAAGAAATTTAAAATTTATAAATAGCTTTATGTTTTTAATTACTAATCTAATTAACAATAATAAATATTATAAGTATATGGAAATTGAAAAACAAATTTTAGGAACGGGAAAGCTATTCAATTTAATTAAGACTATGTTCTTAGGCTAGACCGAAGCTAACAACCCCGAGAATTGTTCTGCGTCGATTCTCGCGCATTTGCTCAATTTTTTTGGCTTAAATAAAATCTTGTTCAGTATTTTTATTGCGAATTTTTAATAAGAATTACACAGGTATACAAAAAAAGGTGTGGGTGCTGGAGGTCGAAGTATATTTTTCTCGGGTATTTTTTTCCGCTGAACACGAATCTAAAGTCAGAATTGGCACTCTCGAGACAAACCATAAAAACCTATAAAAACCATGATCTAGTAATTATTTCTATATAATTCTCATATTTTTATAATAAATGTTATTTTCGGACACGTTTGTCATCAAAGGACTTATGTAACGGATTTCTGCTTCGCTTTTAACTTTTTTTTGTTTTTCTTTGTACAATCCAGAGTAATCAGCAAACATGTTAACACCCCATTATCTTTAAAATCGCTGTTCGAATTCTTTCAGAACTTGGTGGAATATTCCCCCTTGTTTTTCACCATTATTTTCTGAAAATTGGTTCAAATGTGAATCAAAGGAGTGTCATTAGTCAAGTAGGTCTATTGAATCAGATACAGTATTTAAATTATGTTTAATATTGTCTTAAAATTGTCGAAGAATATAATTTCAATAGAGGCATTAAATTTATATACATTAAAAATAGTACTGGACACAAAATAGATCCTCGTGGCAAACCAGCAATGATTTTTCCTCGTTTTCTCATATTAAATAATTATTAACGCAATATACCATGGTTTACCGTATCAAAAGCTTTGCACAAATCTAAGGATAACAGAGCACATTTTTTATTCTAATCTATAATTAATTAAATATCTGTAGTAAGATCTATTGCTGCTGCCTCTGTATCCCTAAATTTAGATAAGATAAGATAAGATAAAGATAAGATAAAGATAATTTATTCATGTCAAATATACAATTACAGTATTCACATTCGTCAACAAACAAAGTACATAAATGTTGTATAAAACATCATATCACAGTAAATCTTAAACAATTAGAACAATTATTATCACAGTCATAGGAGAGGACAATTTTATGGAAGTTTAAAATAAAATAAAATGTCTATCTCACAAATACATTAAAATCACAGATATAACAAGGGTCAATTTATGTAAATTAAAATAAAATAAAATAGAATACATATTTAACAAACTAAATTTGAAAAATATTACCCTACTCTTCTGTGGTAAAGTTTGCAGTTAAGAACTCATTATGACTATAAAAAGCCCTTTTAAAAAAGACTTCCTACTGTAGCTCTAAATCTTGGTAAATCCAATGTTCTTATATTGCTGGCAATTTATTAAAGAATTTTATAGCCAAGTAGCCAGACCATCCTGACACCTCGTTAAACGATGGTATGCAGGGACAAGATCTTTTCTGTTTCGAGTATCATGCTCGTGGACTCCACTGTGCACTCTGTATGTACCCTCATTGCACTTTATGTGGAGAAGATTTTCGAATATGTACACTGATGGTAATGTTAGTATACCAGGCGCAAGAAAGCTTCTCGACAATCCTCTCAAATCCTAAGCCACATATGACTCTTATAGCCTTTCTCTGTAATCCGAACACTCTGGCAGCTTGTGGGGAATGTCCCCATGCCAACAATGCATATGTCATAACAGAGTGGAACAGAGCAAAGTATGCTATTTTCAAGGTAGTTGTTCCAATACACCGGGACAAATTTCGCAGCGCAAACAAGCCACTCCTGAGCCGACTGACACATAATCTATGTGGGCATCCCATTTTAGCTTGGGATCCAGTATGACTCCTAAAAATTTAATCCGGGGACAGCTGTCATTTTCATTTCCAACCTCCCTCAAAGCAAAAATATTTTTTGTTTTTGAGTGGTTCAAAAGCAGCCTATTGGCACTGAACCAGTCCTCAGCACCTGACTGCCTCACACAGCTCCTGCCTCGCTTCGTCTAGAGTTTCTGAAGTAAAGAAATAGCAGTATCATCAGCGAAGAGTGTATAGTCACACCTTGCCCGTTGTTGATAAGGAAGGTCATTAATATATAACAAAAATAAGATGGGTCCTAGAACTGAGCCCTGGGGACACTTATGGTGACAGCCCTCCTCGCATAAACCTACCACACCCCTCACCCTTTGCACCTTTCTCCAGATATGATCTGATTAACTCAATAGAGTCGTCCTGAAAATTATAATATTTAAGTTTTTGAAGCAGAATGCTGTGCGACACACAGTCAAAAGCTTTACTGAGGTCACAGAACAGTACTGCGTCATACCTAAAATCCTCGAAGGCCTGAGTATTTTTGATACTAGATTTAAAAATTGCCTTGACAGTGTTTTGATTTTTTCTAAAGCCAAATTGGCAGAGACTAAAACATTTATTCTCCTCAAGAAAACTCACCATCTTAACAGCCATAGCTTTTTAATAATTTTAGATATTATAGGTAATATTGAAATGGGTCTATAATTACTACATTCATTTTTGTCACCCTGTTTAAAGATTGGTAGTACAATTGCTTCTTTTTAAAATGTTCGGAAAAATATTTGCTGTAATCATTTCATTTATAAGTTTGGTAAAGGAATATGATAATATTTTTTTTTTTAATCATTGCTGCATTAAGCCCATACACATCACAACCACTTTTGTTTTTTATGCTATTGAGGATGCCCCGTAGCTCAATATAGGTAACTGTCCCAAAAGTAAATATATTTTGAGGTGATGGAATGTTTTGACAATTTTCTAGGGGATCAATTTTTTTATCTTTTATTTGACTGATAATATTTTGCGCAATACTACAAAAATAATTAATTAATTTGCGAAAAGCATATTGATATTTGGAAAGTAGTTTCTATTTTTCTAAAAAGTGTAATAGATTTTGTAGACAAATTAAGTTAAAAAACTTAAGATGATTTCTGCTAAAACATACCTTTTATTGGTTTTTATGGTTATCCTCGAGATTTTTCTCATCGACCCCCAATTCTGACTTCAGATTTGTGTTCATCGAAAAAAATACTCTCGCAAAATATAGTTTAGGCCCAAGCACACACAACTTTTTTTTGTGGACCTGTGTCATTAAACGTAAAAAACTCAAATTATTGTGTAAATCTTCGGCACAATTATGGCCATAACTTTCGAAACAATTCTTGTATGTATAAATGGGCATTAAAAGCCAAATACATTTTCTTTTTTAAAGTTTATAAAATGGTATTAAAAATGTAAAAAATGGACCATTTAATACTTATTTCTCAAAAGCTTTTAAGAACATCATAAATATTAAAATGTTTAATACTCTCATTAAATAACGTTCGTTAAGACTCTATTTTAGAGGATTTACATAACATAACATAAAGCAAAGCAATAATATAAATTCAAGCAAGCCACTCTTTACATTTGTATTTTAATTTTTTAAATTTACATTTATTATACGGGGTAATTTAGAACTACCCATTAAACGGTGACAATCTAATTTTTCTTGTACCAAGGGAGTAAAATAGTACAGGGTGTCCCATTTTGGGTACTTTTGGGTTGGGGTATCTCCGTTTTAGCAACAGTGTGCTACTTTTTCGTGAAGCTAAAGATGCCGTTAACAAAATTTTCATAGCCGTTTTAGTTTTTAAAATACAGGACATTTTTGAAAATATTGCATTATGGGACCCCCCCTGTATTTCCGTTATCTTCAACTTATCGAAAAAGTAAAATAATACTCTGATAGATTTTTTCCGTAGAATGCAGTGGTGTAGATAATTTTTGTTACATATTTATTATTTTTCAGTTATAAACCAAACTTATGTTTTTTTAAATGGAACACCCTGTATATTTATAGACTATAAAATTTGTCTTTCTTTTAACGTTTCAAAAATATATAATAGTATGCACTTTTTCTTAAAAACACGCAAATAAATGACAATTTTCTAAAACTAAATGCATAATTTAATAGTAGGCCATGAATAACAATAATAAACAATTGAAAGTTACATAGTACTAACGAAGAATTGAATACCTTGCAAGTAGGTATCTTCTTATAAATGCATAACATTTTTAAAAATACCTATACAGTTAGTTTGTAACAGCCGTTTTGTAGCGTAAAGTAACAATATAACAAATTTTAGAAAAATTTATAGGTGATATTGAAAATGACGACCATTTTCTCTAATGCAAAATTGACACATCTTTGTAATTTTTTAATAACATTAAAAAGAACAATTGGTCTCCTTCGCAGGTTTTGAAAGGCTAAATGAATTGCCTCTTGAAGTTCTGTTATGCTGTCATATCGTGTTTTATATACTTCATTTTGTATATAGCCCCATTAAAAAAATCTAAAATTAAGAGATCCGGGGATCGTGGAAGCCATCTTATAGATTCGTTGGTACCTTCTTCTTCTTCCTGGGAGACTTCTTTCACTACCGGAGGCAGCGCAGCCTCTTGGGCTTTTGTGCCTATCCCCATTCTTTTATACCAATCCTCCCAAGTCCCTCTACAAGTCTGTATAACCCCAAGACTGGTTGGTTGATATATTCCTGTGGGCTCATTTTCGGTTGCCCAAATAATGCCTGTCTTTTGTGATTTTAAAGCCACATTCACAGATGTGGTAGGCGTTTTTTCCCCCCCCGTCGCACATTCTGCAACTTGGGTCCCCATTGTATGAGCTATCTTGGAAGGGCCTCTTAGGTTACCCCGGTTCCCTTGGTTTCCAACCCTTTTAAAAAGGGGTTAAATTCAAAAAGTCTTTTCCTCCCCTTTTGCCTGGATTTCTTCCTTCTTTCTTTTGAAAGGGCCCCCCTTTTTTGAACCGCTTTTGCCAAATAATGTGTCTTGGATTTAACGTTCACATTCACACAGAGTGGGATGGTGTTTCTTCCCCTTCGTTCGCAATTTGCATGGGCCCCCTTGTTGGCTATCTTGGAGGTGTCCTCAGGTTAACGGTGCCTTTAGCAACCCTACTGTTATGCGAAGTCTTTTCCTACTTTGTCTGAGTAGTTCTTCCTTCGTTCTTTGGATGGGCCCTTATGAAGCCCTTCATATTTTATTCTACCGAGGTTCTCCCAGTATTCCTTGTGTTTGTTTCGGATCCATTCCTTGTTTGCCCTCGTGCTGTGGGATTAGGTTGTAAAGTATGGTGTGGATGATCCATGTCTCGCTAACTCATCCGCTTTTTCGTTGCCTTCTTATTCCCGAATGTCCTGGTACCCCCAGGAGAGTTACCCGGTTGTGTTCTCCCAGGACATCCAGTTCTTTTGACATTCCCATGTCACTTGGACGTCACCTTGGGGTTTAGTAGTGCCCCTAGTGACGCCTGGCTGTCTGTTATTATGCAGGGTCCGCTTGTTTTTGTAAGCCCTCTTGTTATTTCTCTTGCACAGTGCAGTAAAGCATATACTCACTTCGATCTGGAATTTTTATCTCGGTTTTTGTTGAATGAAGTTATTGGGAATCATCTGGTTCTGTTCTCTCGTCCAGGATGTTGCCGCCAACCTGACTTTTTATGTTGTTGTGTCCCAAACTAGCGTAGACACCAGTTGGTTTTTGTTGCAGCCGGAAGTAGCTCATTCTTGCCTCTCCCATCACTATGAGGGTTTAAATGGTGGAAGGTTTAAGAGACATTCCATGGCTTTCTATTGGGGTTGTTTAATTGCTCCTGTTATAGCTAAGGCAAGTCTCTGTACCTTGGCCAGTTCTGTAACAGCAGTTCTTTGTCGCATTTTTTTCCACCATACCAGTGATGCGTATGTTATCATAGGCCTTACCACCATTTGGGGGTATAACCAATAAACCACGTTTGCTTTAAGGCCCCATGTTTTCCTATGAGAGCGTCTGATTAACATAAGAGTCAATCTCCGTTTTCTTTCTTGTTTTCTAAAGATGTTGTACCTATCCATCTTTGAGGAAATGTATTATCAAGAAATGCGCTTAAGAGCCTAAAGTTATGACTTGGGACACCATCTTTTTTGTAAGGAAACAGCATTATATTGGGCTAATGGAATATTTTCCAATAGTTCTGGAATAACTTTCTCAAGGATTTTAGGTACCTACGTGCTGTAAGACCTCCTTTAAAAATGTTGTATAACATCAAGCCATTCGAAACTTTGCAAGCCCGGTATTAAATGAAAATCGGGGTGATAGTGCCTACAACTTGGCACAAAACGATTAAAATGGATGAAAAACTAATATTTAAGATTAAATTTGAACAAAATATTCTTTTTCTGGGTTTTTATGTCCAGGAGTGTATTTATATTTTAGATTTGGTACACCTTTCTTGAACACCTTGTATGTAACTGTAAAAAAGTAAAGAACCTTTATTTAATACTAAGCTAAAAGTAATAAAAAAGAAACGTTGAAGGTATTTCACATATTAATTCACTTGATGGTGTTTTTTTTCGAAAAAACCTTTACAAAGGTTAATTTTTCGTTTATAAAGACGAATTTTCCAATTAAATTCTTTTAATTAAGCATCAAAGCGCTCCCAACGGCTCAATTGGTCTTCCTTCGATGGCCATTAGGGCCTTTGTCCTGCATTTTCAATTAAGGCTCTCCCCGTCGGAGTCAAAGTCCATTCTCCATAAGGGGCCGGTGGACCTTTCATTACGTTGCCGTCTTATCTGAACTTGTCAGTCGGCCCTTTATTTATTGCTTATTGGCCCGTCCACGGTCGCTTGTTCGAGAAAGATCGATCGGTTTGCTGCTGATCGCGTTCTTCTTTTTAAATGCAGGAAATTAAAAAGCTTGTAGAAATATTATGTTTTCGATTTTATCGGGATACGGCTTGAAATAGCATATATGGGGGGTTTTTGTGATTGTCAGAGGCGTAGGTATACAATTAAAAATGTGTGAATTTTTATACAGTAATACAACAAATGTAGATCCGGGCACACTGTAGTGTGCCAGGCCAAGTTCCGGCCTAACGAACGCAGTGTGTATATTACTCGAAATGTTTCACCGTGTGTTCTTCCCTATCATAACTTTGTTATTGTTTCCTATAAAGGTAGAGGTTTTGTAAATGTAAATTCAAAAGTATTCTGGGGCCTTTGATAAAATTGAGGAAAGAGTTAAAATGGTTTCAAGTTTTTCAATTTTAAAAATTCCTAATTTTCACTGTTTGAAAGGATAAAAAAAAATTGGCAAAAAATTTGGAAAGGATAGGTTTTTCCTTGTAAATTGGAAAGTTTTTTTTGGTTTCTGAATTAATTTAAAAAATTTCTATTTAATAAAGAACTTTAAGGATCAAAAACCAAATTTTTTTAAATTTTAAAATGGAAAGAAATATTTTTTTAACCCTTGTAAATGATTGGCAAGGTTTTTTCCGATTATCTTTAGCCGACCCATCAGCAACGTGGAGCGAGAGAGAAAGGTTATACACCTAGCTTCTTTCTCTTTCACACGCTTTTTCACAGTGCTGAGCGACCAGGCTGCCTCTAATAGGTATATGCTCAAAGCTTTAATTACAATATAAACATATTTTTACAAATAGATATATATTTACTTTTTTAAAAGGGCATACGGATTGTTCCTTTTTTCTACGGTGGGCTGACGGCAAGGAAGTTTGAAGGTTTATGAAAGGCCAGTGCTATAGAACAAAATCGTCCACGCGTGCAGGGCAAAAGAGGCAGGCAGGTATACGGAAAAAGACCCTGCGGAGTTTGCGCAATAAATCTACGGTCAGGTCCGGACTTCCATAGTTCTTTGTTACCATGTATAAAGTTGACATCCAATGTCAAATTCAAACTAGCTACACTTTCACTGTATTTTTTATTCTTTGCGCAACATTGTTGGATATTAAACAAACATTTTATAGAATATTTAAAATGATTGTATGGCATAAGATTTTTTATCATCTGAATTAATATGGTAAGAATTGATGGCGTCACTTCACAACCTTCTATTTAAATAGTCTGATAATTTTGAGAGTTTTGTATTAGACAAGATAGTGGAAAAGGGTTTAATTTAATTATATATTTAAGGATTATGTCTAGAAAATAAAACGTTAGATTTGTAATTAGCGCTTCCGTATGCAAAAAATCATCGAAATCGGCAAGGCTCATAAAGTAAAAAAAAATCATAATATAAGGTTGATTGTGTTTTGGGATCCTACAATATTTCATAATTTATAATTTGTATAAAAAACAATAAAATAGTGTCACCTTATACAAGTAACACTAACACTTACACACTAAACACTAACTTATTTTTTTAATCCTGGGACAGTCCACTAAGGCTGGGCGTTACCTAACGTTGCGTCTCATAAGAAGCACCTAATTTTAATATAAGAAATACTTACCTTAAATAACATATGCTGGGTATGGATTTGCAACACAAAACCATACAGGCATTTTGTTACGATATTATAAGTAACAAACAATAAAAAAAATATAGTCACAATTTAATTAACACTAATTACTAAAATAAGGTTTTTATCAATCCAAAAAACCTTTGCAACCACATAATAAAATCACACAAGGCAAAACAATCAAAATTAATATGGCGCAAATAACAACGAAACATGTAATTCGCGTGGAAGGGCTGATGAGACGACCGCACAGCGCGGGTATGGTTTCATACGCGCCGCGCCCTCGCACTTACCTTCACATTGGTTTTTTTTACAAAATTTCGTGAAATTATGTTAGTGCGCAGAATTTTAAGGGTACCCTCATGACAGTTATTTTCACAGTGGACCAGACATTTTTTGATCGAATAGGCAATTGCATTGGGCTTCCATAAATCTTTAAATTTTGTTTGCTTCAAAAAAGAAATCGATTTACGAATCCGGATTTTCGTAAAGGAATTAAATCACCAACACGAATTACGATTCCTTTTTTGAGGAAAAAAATAATCGTTTTTATACTTACAAATGGTAACTATACAGTGTGTCCCAAATTGGTGGGGAATGTATGGGGATCGAAACCACGATAGATAAAAACGGTTTGGGAAAATTTTTTTGGACAATTTTGTTAGTGGGTACTCCCGTTTACTCGGGTTTTTATTTATTCAGGTTTTTGAGAAATTTTGAAAAAACCTGAAACATGTTTTAAAAAATTGGCCATATTTTTTTTATAAGTGAAAATTTTCAAATTGTAAAAATTCCCAAAGCAACTTTTTTGTAGAATATGACCGTATAATTTTTATTTTCTACGTTTCGGGTTTTTAGAATCATCATCAACTTTATTTTTTCATATGGACGCCATATTGGATTTTGACTCAGCCAAATAGTCTTTTTATTCTGATTTCAATAATGTATAACATGTTATAATTTAAGAGTTTATAACCTCATTTATTTCGTAATTTTTTTTCAATAAAATATTAGTAATTGGCAAAATAGATGTTAGCTACAGATATTTTACAGCCATAGGTTCGCAACATAGCTATAAGTTAATACGTGTTACAAAAAATTACACGTGTGAAACAAGGAAAAAAAAAACAATGAAAAGTGGCTAAACTAATATTCCTACTAAATTGAAGATGTAAAATAACGAATTTAAAATTTAAAAGTTGTCCATATTTCTCAACATATTAACGATATTTTTTTAAATAGTCCTAACTACCCTATGAATGGTTGACTTAGGTATTGGAGTTTCTATCAACATCCCTTCAAGAGTTGGATTTTTTTTTAAAATGTTGGTTAACTGCAGCATCCCGTTGTCGATTTTCTTCAACGTACTTTTTTAGGGTCGGGTTTTTTAAAATTCCGAATTTAAACAAATTTGTAACCAGTTTTCGAAAGTATTATCAAATTTTGGCGACATACCGCGTTGAACATTGTTAGGACAGTTAAGATACCGGTTTATTTTCGCGAGAAGCGGTAACGTACTTTGTACCCAGTATCTACCGCTATCGCCACTAGTCAGGAGGAACGTTAATAATGGTTATGTCAAGTTTCAATTTAAAATAATGGAGGATTCGCGGCTTTTCAATCGTTTTGGTTTTGGATTGATGTTTTTTTTGCTATGGTTTAACAACTGTTTTGGTTGCAAATTTTTCTGGTTTATTAATTAATTCCCAAATGGAAGAATTATGCAATAATATTTAAATCCTGAAGAAAAAATTTACTTGTTATAGTTGACTTGGAAACAGCTAATATCTTATTAAATGAAAAATGTGGTTTATATATTATCTTTTCGACCTTTTTCTTAACTCTCTAAACACCTTACATTTAAATTTAAACTTAAAAGTGTATTAAACGATTAGTATGTAAGTTGACATACGTAAACCGTTTCGTTTTTGCGAGGATAGGCGGGTTAAACACGGTTAGAATGATGGGGGAAAGAACTGCTATCAACCAGTAGTTAAAAACGGTAGTAAAGTCGCGAAAAAATCCTTTATGTTAGTTTAGGATGCTGCCTTTCAGGAAAATTGTCGAAATACGTTTGCGCAGCTATATTAACATTTCTATTGCTTTGGAAATAACATTGCAAAATATCAAGTTTTTCTTCAAATAAATAACCATTTTACAAAGTTGAAAAAATTTAATAACGTACCCGAGCTAACTTGATAATGACGCTAGATGACATTCGCCGGAATCAGGGTCAACTGAGAAAATATTTGTTTTTTGAAGTGGATAAGGTTATAAACTCCTACTATTTGTCTGGCAAAAAATCCAATATGGCGCCCATATAAAAAAGGAAAGTTAATGATGATTCATCAACTTTACTTTTTCATATGGGCGCTATTACATTTTGTTTTAACACGGTATAAACGTTATAGCTATGTTCGCGAAACCCATTTTTGTAAAATCGGCTTATCTATTTTGCCAATATTTTATTGTTTACAAAAAATGACGTTCGCCGGAATCGAGGCCAATGGGGAAAATATTTTTTTTTGAAAAAATGAGGTTATAAACTCTTAAATTATAACATGTTACACATTTTGAAATCAGAATAAAAAAACCTATTTGGCTGAGTCAAAATACAATATGGCGTCCATATGAAAAAAATAAAGTTGATAATGATTCTAAAACCCGAAACGTAGAAAATAAAAAATGACTACTCGGTCATATTCTACCAAAAAAGTTTGTTTGAAGAAATTTTTTCAGATTTGAAAAATTTTTACTTATAAAAAAATGGCCGATTTTCGAAAATGCATGTTTCAGATTTTTTAAAATTTCCCCAAAAAAACCCGAATAGATAAAAACGGTAAACGGGATTAGCTTACTAACATTATTGTCCAAAACTTTCCACATTTAACCGACTTTCTATCTATCGTGGTTTCCAAGATCCCCATACATTCCCCACCAATTTGGGACACACTGTATACGATACGAATGATACTACATAATCCAGATGATAAATCAAGCGTCATAGATTTTAACACGGAGCGCAAGCTAGTAAATATTTTTTAAATTTGAATATATTATGTTTTAAAAAGTGATTTTTGAGATAACCTTAAGTAACTTATAAATAAGATATCTTATTGTAATTTTACAGAAAATTTTGAACCTACTCTTTCCAACCAATCAGAAGCTTTTATTTACAATCATCTCCATGGCAACGACAAAAATTCCGGAAATATTCATCCACTAGCACTTCCGGCGAAATTACACTGGAAATTTTACATTTGAAACGTCAAAATTTTCAAAATAATGACGCGGGAATTACAGTGCCATTTATGTAGAATTATTACCATTTGTTTACTTAAAAAACATATTAATGGAAAAATTTTTTGCTTATAAAAATAAAAATTTATGCAAATTTGATTTGGCAAATGTTTAAAAAATTATTTATTACATTAATACTAAATAAGAAATTTAATAACAAATGTTTGTAACTAAATTTAAGTATGTT